>JABSTQ010002112.1:0-130167 GCA_013358835.2 Ixodes persulcatus | reverse complement strand
AGGTCGTTTCGACTCTGTCGTCTGCTATCGCTGCTTGGTTCTCGTAGGAAGCATAGAAACAAACATCGTTTCCAGTGATTACTTTTTTGCTTACGCCGTGTTATTAATACGCACTGACTAGAATAAGATTTCTACTATTGAAAAATCGCTTTGCTTGCATATGTAACACCGATTGTAAGCTGTAGTGCAAAACATTTATGGTGGCCGGCGTGTTGAACGACAAAAACGACCTCCTTTTGTCTGCCACATGCCTGACCAGCGCGCCCCCTAGAGTTAGCTGGAGTCGCAATAACTGTTGGCAAAATAAAGGAATTTATTATTATTTTTATCTCGGGTTTATATCTTTGTGGATTTAAATTAAGTATTTGATCATGTAAATCATGTATATCTGGCTCAAAATCTTCAACGCCGTAGTTTCCGTGAGAAGGCTGCATTCCTGACACCATATGGTATTCAAATGCTCAGTACCAATGATAATCTCTATGATCCACTTCCTGTATTTTGGGGCGTATCACACGGCAGTATTTTGGGTACCTTTTTTCAATATGTATATAAATGACATCGTTCAGTTGAATGAAATGTTAAATGGAATATTTACGTCAACGATACAAGCATATTTATAACTGGAAAACTATCTAATGAAATAGTCTATGAAGCAAACTTAACTTTACAAACATTAGACGAGTGGACATGCCAAAACAGCTTAAAATAAGTACAAACAAAACAAAAGCAGTGTTATTTCGTAGCAAACACAACAATGTTGTACTAAATCAACCAATATTGGTAAATTCGACTTCGTAATGCTGAACGTAATCAAACTACGTTGCTTACGTTCAGCGTTGCAAAAAATACCTCAGGTCGAAGCGTTTTCTTGTTAATTCCTAGGTTTATCGATAGCGGATTTCTGAGCAATGTTGAAGGGTTCTCCTGTCTGTAGTACTTCAAAGTAGACTAGAAGAATGCTAGTTGGGTGTTTGGCGTCGGACACTTCAGAAGTTGTAGTGTTTTTAATGCAACTTAATACTTGCCGTTCTCAGCAAGCATTAACTACTACCGAAAGCAAATTGGGGACTATTAGTGGTTATATAAAATAAGAGTGATTTGAAATCAGCGATTTATTGCGCATTTTCACAGAAATTGATATTCAGACCTGTAAAGTAATCTGCTGCAGCTGTAACGAAATATTTGTAATTTGTAACTTTAAGAAGTAATTTTTTACGTGCCATAGTATTTCCGCGGCATATATTTGTAATGAAGATAAATGAAACTAGTCCCGAAAGAATACATTTAATTATTACTGTTTACATTCAAAATAAAAAAAAAAAACAATATTAACAAGGATCGGTTATAATGTACTATGATCATTCAATGCAACGGCATACGACAGAAGTTCGAGGAGCTAAAAAATACAGAATATACAGTGCCGTAAAGAACAAAGACCCGGAAGGCCAAATAAAATATTGTGGCCGCCCTTTGTTGTGAGTTGTATTTACGAACGCGGAAAATTTGAGAAAGTTCGAGAGTATTTCCGAGTAAACAAAAATAGAATCTACACGGTACATAGACGTGATATTTCTTTGTATTTTTGTTTTTGATTTTACTGCAGCGGAAAAATCTCCTGGTCGTAAAGTTTTAATATTAATTATGTTTCCTCTCAAGAGCGCTATTTTCGTACACCGTGTTTAACGGCGGTGGCCGTCCTGAACGACGGATAATCCGGTGTGGGTGAAAACATTGTTTTGCTTTTGCCATGCTATAGGAATGCAATCAGGTTTTAAGCTTAAATGTGACTTATTTGGGTTTTTCGCACCCTACATTATTTTTTTCCATACCATAAATGTCAGGTGTCTTGTTTTCGGATAAATGCGACAGAATTTTAAAAGCACTCGCCGGTAAAACTAGTGTAAATTCTGGTTTACCTGGAAAACTCAGAATTTCGACATTAATTACAATGGTAACATCACAAAAAATAAATGTTTTCCACGAATAAAGATTACAGGTTCAGTACTTTTGTAAAGAGGGCGTTCCAGCTTCCTTTAAAATATCGCACGGCTCGCAAAAGAGGGTTTACAGTTGTCATAAAATCAGCTTGGACCGCACTGTTCGTGCTTCTAAAAAGGAGAAGGGGCTGTGCCTTTATCACGGGGAAGGCTATGAACCGGTCGATTTTACGGGAGGGGTGATATCAATGAAGCTTTAAAATAAATGACGGTAAACATATGAATATGATTGCTGACATAACACGGAATAAGCGGTGCATTAGACCTACTGTAAGCGCTGAATCAGCGCTGAGATGGCACTGCATTGTGTGTATGTGCTGGGAAAGGTGGTATCACAAGCAGCGGAGCGCTGATAGAGCGCTGATGGGTCTAGGACAATACGTCGAGAGCCTGTTCGGCGACGGAAACGTGCAAACGGAAAATTCGTCGAATAGGGCGATTCGCACTAGGAGAATCCGCGCTAAAGCCACTGGATTCTGGGAAAGTAGCGCCATTGCCCCCTCTGCCTGCTAGCCGAACACAAACAAATGCTAACATACAGATGTCCAAAACCTCGCAAGGCGATTGGCTGGATAGAAAATTTTATTTACACTCTGTGCAAAGGGCAGCGCTGGACTTGGTCACTGTGGAAAAACAATGCACTCAGATTAAAGCTGTCATGAAACAATATCGGGTTGGAATGTTCAGTACTTTACAGAGGCGTACTGGTCTTAATCTGGCCCAAGTATACTCACACGGACCGCAACTGATTCAGAAGCTTCTTGTCGCGGTTAAATTTCGAGGATAAAAGGGAACTATTTCTTTCAGTATTGCCTTCGCAATGCTTGATGATGTAATTGTGGAATCAAAACCACCCGCCTGACGACAGTCGAGCGCGGCTCATGAATTGGACGCGAGAACTGCGTGAGCATTCGACTGAGTCTCGAAACGATCAGTGCCTCGGCGGACACTCAGATATAGTGGCTCGTGTCCAACCCGTGCAGCGATGAGAACAGTCGAACTCTTACAATGCCTGAAGCTCAGCACGCGTTTTCTACTTTGCGAACCCCAGCGCGTGGCTATGTTTAACAATGGCTGCGTTTACATGGATGCGACCGCTGCGCATCGAATCGAGATTTGACTATTTTGATTGGTACCAGATAGGTAGAAGAGGAAGAAGTAGGAAGACAGGCTGCGTGCGATTGGTCCCTGCTCGATTCGATGCGCTACGATCGCATTCATGTAAACGTAGCCATTGACGGCATAGGATAGGCACCATGCCACGTAGCCACTTGTTCTGGCTCCGAGTTAAGGGGATGAACGATGCTCATATTTCTCGAATTTATTTGCCGAATTCCATTGCTTAAAAAGAACAACTGAGGCAAGCTTGCTCGGTTAACGTTAGAGACTGATTCTGAGTAGTATTTAACAAAAATAAAAAAAAATCGTTTCATGGTCCTTTTAAGCGGAAATACGCGGAAAGTGTTAAAACTGACCCGTCTTGAAAGGGAAAAGATCTGCCATCTGGCAGAAACAAGAGGCCTTGAGCCCTTAGCCTACGAGGCAAAACAAAACAAACAGAGGTGAGTACTTCCTAAGACGGCGAGATGTGCGTACCGAGGTGCTAGAATAGCAGGTGACGGCGGACATCACCCACACTTGTGTGAGGGCGATGTCCTCTCTTCCTACGCGCCAGCT
The DNA here is from genome assembly GCA_013358835.2 of Ixodes persulcatus. NCBI lineage: Eukaryota > Metazoa > Arthropoda > Arachnida > Ixodida > Ixodidae > Ixodes > Ixodes persulcatus. The sequence goes on along the minus strand of JABSTQ010002112.1, from coordinate 126,490 downwards.
GTGCGCTTGACTTTGACGAGTAGGAGAGAGCTCGTTTTGAAGAAACCCCGGCGGTGTCTCAATTCAAGCTCGGAGGAGAGAGGGAGAGTTTGATACGTGCTCACCCCAGGGCTTTGGACCAATGAGAGTCACAAGCATCACCCTCTATCCCCGGGCATTACAAACGAAAGACACCGCATACAAACGAAAGGGAATAGGCGAGAGGGAATTTAATAACAGTAATAATAATAATGTTTATTTCTCCATCAAACAAATGATAGAGGGAAACCGAGGAAAAAAGCTGCATCATGCAGCTTGACGAGTCCCCGGTCCCCCTCTCACACAAACAGCAGTGGCACAAGAAAAAATAAACAAGACACAATGACATTCAAAGAGTAATCGGGCGGAAATATTAACGTTTTTCGTAGTAACATGATACATACATTGAGAGTTCTATGGAACTATGTACACAGAAAATGTCATACATATATACATTTAGATATATACACAGAAAACACGAAGTATTATACATCTCAAAGCTCTGGAAAGGACTACTAAAAACCCACACTGGAAAAACAATTCTCGAATATCTTTTCTCGATGACATAATAGGATCAATATTTTTGGAGCTAAGAAAATTAAGTAGGTTTGGAAGCGTATGAGATAACATTTGCTCAGCATAGGTCGTTCTAATATTGGGTAAATTCCAGTTTTGCAAACTTCGAGTGGGATAAGTTGGCACTTTCGGAGCAAGAGAAGCCAGGTCAATCAGGTTAAGCTGATTTTTTTGAACTTCAGATTTATGACACACACAAACGATATTTATATATACTATTAACATTAATCAATTTTAAACTTTTAAATAAGGGTTCACTAGGGTGGTCGTATTTGACATTGGAAATGTTTCTTAGCATTTTTTTTCTGCAACAGAAGTAGTTTATTTAAGTTTGTACTTGTACTATTACCCCAATAAATTAGGTGGCAGTAGTTTATACGAGAGAAAAATAAAGAGTTATAAATTAAAAGTTTGACACTTCTTGGCAAAAGATGGCGGTGTCGATACATCAAGCCAACAACACGCGTTAGTTTAAGCAAAATATAATTAATATGATCGTCCTGTCGCATTTGATACGTGAATACTACACCAAGAGTCTTAAAGCTAGTGAGAACTTCAATTTTAGTCGAATTTCAAACGATATCACAAGTAAAAGTAACATTCTTGTTTTTTGGCTGAAATAAAACCGCTTTTGTTTTATTTTCATTGATTTTTAGAACATTACAGCTACACCACTTAACAAGGTCTTTAAGAGCTTCATTTGCGCTATTTATTAGTTCGTTACAGTTTTTACCTGCAAATAGTAAACTAGTATCGTTCGCGTAAATTACATATTTGATATTTTTATCTAAGTTCACGATATCATTGACATATAAATTAAACAAAAAGGGACCTAGAATACTTCCTTGGGGAACTCCAGATTCAATTGGTTTTATATTGGAAGAATGGCCATTTATATGGACGTATTACTTACGACGTGAAAGATATGAGGACATTAAAGTTGATGCCTGTCCACGGAAACCATATGTTTCTAGTTTGTTTATTAACAGATTACGATTTAGATGATCAAACGCTTTACTAAAACCAATAAATATTCCAAAAGTCATTTTTGTCTGCTCAAAGTTGCCCAAAATATATTCTTTTTGCTCTAAAAGAGCGAGCTCGGTAGACCGGCCTTTACGGAAACCAAACTGCGAAGGATTGATTATACTGTGCTTATCTGAAAACTTCACCATGCGTGAAAGCAAGATTTTTTCAAAGCCTTTCGAAAACACCGGTAAGATAGAAACCTGTAGTTTGCCATGTCGTTCTGGGTCACCCTTTTTATACAATACGCTGACCTTAGCTATCTGCATATTTTTTAGAAACGCCCCGAGCTGCAAGCAGAAATTAAAAATGAATGTTAGACAAAGCGATATGATATCTATTACATGTTTTATCGGACCTATCTGCATATCATCAGCGTCACAGCTTGTACTATTTTTAAAAGACAAAAATGTGTGTATCACCTCCATATTCAGAACTGGCTCAAGAAAGATCGTACTTTCATTTTTACGTTCAATATACGCGCAAGCGTTTTCGCCCGGATTACCTTTTGCCAAATTTACAAAGTGGTAATTAAAAGCATTTGCATTTGGTAATCAAAAGCATTTTCTTCATAAAAATCAAGTTTTACGAAATGCCAAGTTATCAAATAAATAGTTCAAATACATACAGTCCACAACGTGCTTATCGCCAAGACTCGTAGCATTCAAATAAATAAATGAAAAAATATTTTTATAAAAGAAAACAAACACTAGCCGATTGTGATAAGTAAATTGTGCTTCCATCATCCAAGATCATATATCAACAAAGGCACACCTCGCAGCCCGTAGGCTGTTCACACGATCTTATCAAGATCCGCTTCACATTAGATTTTGATTATACGGTCTCCCTGCTTTTTCCGTGCGAAGAGTTTAGCGTTTTTCTGCCAGGCAAACCGATACATTTTTTCCTTGGCTTTTCCCTTCAGCATTCAGAGAAGCTTTTTATTCATGGCGGTCAGGTTGTCAAGAAACCAGATACCAGATTGCGCATATTTTAGATATTTCCTTTCTGCTCGCCACAGATCTCGGGTTGCTCGTGAGACAAACCGAATTAGTACAGCAGGTGCTTTTCCATTTTTCGCTGGAAGCCGGTGAAGTCCCTCCACATCTTTCTCGGTCAGTTCTGGCAGTTCTAGTTTATTCGCTATGTCATTCAGCTTATTCAGAAGATTCTCATTGGCGATTAGGGGTAGTCCATGAATTCCCATATTCTGTCGCTTGTTTTACTGTTCTAGGTTGTTCATTTCCTTTTTTAATTTGCTAATTTCATCATCATTCTGCTTTCCTTCGACTTTTTCCACGCGTTTTATAAGGGCAGTTATTTCTTTTGAGTGCTGGTCCATTTTCTTTAAGATTTCGTCGTACTGACTTGATATCAACGTAGTTAATGTTTCGATTTGATCAACTGTCTCCTTGATTGACATTAGTGAATCCACTTTCGTACTTAAAATCATAATTTCGGCAAGTTTTTCTGTTAATAGTAGCTAGCTCCTGTACGAGTGTAGGATCCTGGTCCGGCTTCTGTTTTCCAGGGCTGTGTACGCCTCGGTTTTTCGCTGTCAAGCATGTTTGGCAGTTCCATGCATTATTTTTTGAATTTTTATTTTTGCCTTTGAAATTACTTTCGCCCGAGCATGACCCTACGTGATAGCCATATCTGCAGTCCGAGCATGTTAAGAACTTTGCAACTTCTGTCGGTAGTGGTTCGTTACATGACAAACAGAGTTCTGGGTTTGAAATAGTCTCATTCGCCATTCAAATGACGAGTAAACAAAGACCAGCACTTCCAGCAGCAGCAGCGTCGACAAAATGCCAAAGTTATAGCTAAAAATCAACCAGCACCAACCTGCAAGTTTTTTGAAGACGATATTAGCTTCCGAAAGGAAGCGTGGACGCTGCCGCTGCTGAGCACGTTTCATTTTCTCTTCCCCATTTTAGACAATGCTTTGCTCTATCTTTCAGCAGAAATAGCAAAATTACTTTCAAAAAGTAATTAGACTAGATTACTAATTACGTTTCTAAAAATATGAAAATGTATTTAAATTACATTACAAATTATTACGGACTAAAATTAATAGCATTACATTAAGATTACTTTCCAAAAATAATGAATTTACTTTGAAATAACTTTTTAACACCTTGAGGCACTAATTCGTGCTTACTTTATTTACGTATTATGTACTAGACCTTTGATCTCCCTGATTTTATCGTAAAAGCCTCATGCCCCTCAAAGTGAACCATACTGAAGAGTCGTTCGGCTGGCTCACACGACGGAAACGTTGAACACGATGAATAGCTTCTTTATATGTGACTTATACCCGTGCCACACGGGCAACTCGAATGCCATTTACAACGAATGACATTTGTGTGATCGGCGAATCAGCTCGCAATCTGTCCCACGTGGAATGCGCTACGCCCGGAGTTTCGCGCGCTGATTGGCCGTCCGCTCAAATGTCATTCGTTGTAATTGGCATTTGAGTTGCCCGTGTGGCACGGGTATTAGACAGTCGACTCACTGGTTTCGCTCTTCATTTAACGGTGAAGGCCTTTAGTTAAAGGTTGATATGACTCCATCTTCCTGATTTTAAGAAAAGGTATAGTTCATGTCAGTAACTTTAATCGGTCCATGGGAGCTCGTTCTTAAAAGAAGTCGTCACGTGAAACGTTTTCTTTCCGACTCCGACGCAGTCTAAACCTCTCCTCCCAAGATCACTGGTTGGCGCATACCCGCGCATTCCTCTCGAGGAGTATTGTTCCAGGGCACCAGAAAAGCCTCACTATTTGCCCGTTGTCATACAAGGGGGCTGGATGTTTGCTGGGCAGAAGCGTCGCCAGTTGTGGAAAGGAATGGCACGAGCTTCCTGCAATGGGTACTTTTCCAACAAACGGGTGGCGATATCTCCTGGTTTGCGTATTGCCTACTGAAATCCGCAAGTAAAGACAGAGAGCTATACCGCGGGCGTCCCCAGCCTTGCTCGCTTCCCGTCGTTTCCGACCAAAAGCGTCTTTACTTACAAAAGACAAGGTTACGCTCGAAACATTCTGGGGACTTAAAAAGGAATTTTGGATTAAAAACTTATTTAGGTCGCTTGTTCATCAAGATGGGGATTTGCGTGTTATAGCTGTCCTCTCAGGTATTAAAATATGTTGACCTCCCTTGTTATGTGCCCTTCGGATTGCAGCCGATAAGCCACTCTCCCCTAAGCTGACTGTGGGTAGAAGCTCCGCGCTTGTTGCAAAACGTCACGCGTCTACAATCCGCCACGTAGCCAAGCTATCGTTTATACCCACGCGCAGCGAAGGCGTCAGGGATGAAGGGAAGGTGGCGTGATTGGTTACGGTGACCTAGGAGCGCCCAACGCCTTGTCAGCTTAGGGGCGAACGAAATATAGTACCGTCGTGATGACGTGGCGCCGTGGATTTATATTTTCTGGAGTTCTTAAGTGGTCTTCCAGCGATGTCTTCCCACGAAAGCTTTTCTCAATCACCTTCGCCTCTCGAGCCCATATATGTGCGTCTGGCGTGTTCCTTGTACGAGGCATTGCTCTCAGATGACCCTCGTTTATGTTTTCTGATGCCTGCACGATATTTCGCCGTGCGAAAGTTTTTTTTCTCAAAGCTAGCAAACCGATTGTTTCATTTGGAAGAAAAGTAATTTCAAAGGAACGAGTAATTGTTCTTTAAATTACTGCCAGAAAGTAACTGAATACATTACTGAATTACTAACCTAGAAAAGTAACCCGCTACATTACTTATTACCCCGGAAAGTAAATGGATTACTGTAATTTGATTGCAGTAATGTCATTACACCTCTGCCTTTCAGTATATAGGGACCTTAGCAAAAGCTGCGCAGCAGCGTCGAAGCTCCCAGAATCCGAAAGGAACAAGCTCGCACATTCAGCGTACGCGGCAGCAGCGACAATGTTCCGGGCAGGCAACGGAAAGTCACGTATCTGGGGACAGGTCTCAAGACATCAAAGCAACGGATCCAGGCTGAAGATGTACGGACAGGGGAAAGAGGGCAGCCCTGCCGGACTCCCGAGTGACTGGAAACGGCGCCAGGATTCCTCCGTTCACTTATAGGTGGCTGGTCAGATCACTGCACAGTGACTGAAGCAAGGATATGAAAGTTTCTGGGAAACCAAAGGCTCGCAAAATCTCGAAAAGAAAGTAGCGTTTCACTCGGTCGATGGCCTTTACCTGGTTGGGAGAGAAAAAGGTCCCCGACAAGCCGGTGAAGTTTGCGTGTGCTAAAATATCTCTATTTAGGGACAACGAAGAAAATATATTTCTCCCGGGTACAAAGCACGCCTTAAGCGGACTAACGACCTCTGGTGGTGCGAGGCGAATTAAGTTGACGAACAAGGACGCAACGAAGTTATAATCAACGTTTAGCAAGGAAATGGGTCTCCACGCCACAGGGTCAGATGGGACGCCCCCTTCCTTTGGTAGGAGCACCACTTGACCGCGTTTGAAGGATGGTGGGACAGCGCCAGTCTCCAAGAAGTGATTGACAAGGTGGACGAGAGGGTCCACAAGAATGTCCCAGAACGAGAAATAAAACTTTGCGGGTAAAGGGTCCGGCCCTGGAGCAAATGAGGGCAGGGCCAATATAGTTAGGGCAGGCCGGAGGACTGCCACAGAATATGCGAACCTGGTCTACAACAAGCAGCGGAGTCCGAGCAAACAAAACCCCAGAAACAAAGTTCTTCGAAAACCGTGAGAATGTGACGGGGGTCCTCAGAAAGGAAGCCATCGACGAGAGGCACATTCGAGACAAACTAGTGGCCGCTTCCACCGGTACACACGTTGCGAGGGAAGTGAAGCACCTCAGGATCATCAACAGGTTGATCCCACAGTCGCTGCATCGTCGTGGCCTTTACTGACGCGCGAAGGAGGCGCATGGTGGCGGTGTCGGAGAACGCCCAGGTACTCGGACATCGGGTGAGTGCGTGCCCTACCGCGCCGGACAATACGGAAACGGCGGACGACTTCATTGAGGGCTTCTGTCGCCCTTCGCCGAAGCGACTTCCCGGCCGTCGTGAAAAGGAAACGAATGTCCGACTCCACATCATCCCACCAGCAAGGTGACATGGGAGCAGCCGCCAGCGACGCGGAGATGAACTGTCGCAAGCGAGAGATCGACAGCTCGTCGCACAGAACGGAAATGTCGAGGCGCCACGTGTTCCAGCGCTGGTGTAGATATCCCGTCACGTTGAAAACCACGGACACCGGCCGGGGATCAGAAATATAGCCTGCAGATGTTGGAGAAGAGGGCACCTCGCAACGGAGGAGCCGTGACGCGAGGCGCGTCAGAACGTAAAAATAGTCCAGGCGGCTCGTTGAGACACCCCTTGACCACAAGAGTTGTGATGGCCCTGGTGTACTATGCACATTGGGCCGACATAATTAAACTTAAATTGGAATGAACTAATGATGCGTGCAGAAGCTCGCATTATTGGTTCATTCCTCACACATTCTTTGTACAATTTTTGCCGTGAGACCGTAGATAAATATTCTAAAGAAAATCTAACCTTCAACATACGGAACGAAAACAAAACTTCTTTTACATAACCACGAATACCCACGCTCATTACAACGCCAGATGACACGACAAATTTAGGCGGAAAAAGTTTTAGGTGAACTCGAATTACAGTACGTAAAAATAAGCTATATTGTTCACGAAGAAACATAAACCTAGACACAATTTGTCTTATAAGCAAATGAGACAATCCTAGTCCCCCACTTCGCACGGAACAAAATAAATTGCTGTGAGCACAACGTACCCACTTCGAGTTCCAAATGAACTCGGCAAAACTTCTGTGCAGCTTCTTTACATTAATTCGCAACATACACAGCACTTGTAAGACATACCAGATCTTCTATATATATATATATATATATATATATATATATATATATATATATATATATATATATATATATATATATATATATACACATTAAAACTTTCAGCCTTTCCACTTTGGTGAAGAAGGAAGACCAGCGAAGCTCTACTATGGTGGGAATGAAGTAATGGCCGGCCGCAAGTCGGCAAGCCAGAGTGGAACGGCTGGAAAGGTTGCCGCTGTCGCTCATAGATGGCGGTAGCTGTCCGGATTGTTGTGTCGACATTTATTTGATGGCGGACACGATCCTGGGGAAACTAGCCCTTAACAGCTCCGCTGTAATAGAGTACACACTGTGGAACGCGTGAATATGGACAAATCCCTCCCCCTCCACCCTACCGCCTTTGTTCTAACATTCTCGGTCTTTTTATTCCAGTAAGTAGTAATATCTAGAAGATGTCTTTATGGCACATCTAAATACTTGGTGGGTAAATTCTCCCACTTAACATTCATAAAGACATCTGGTTTATAAGCCTAGTCACCGTGCCACAACACTATTGTTTTATTCCAATTAACGGAGCTCCCTGTTTTTGTACATAAAGAAGAGGCAACGTTGACCTCCTCACAAACACTCTCTTGAACCGCAAGAAAAAAAAAAAAGAACCGCCGAATTGTCCGAACATGACAGCAATTTTACTTCACTGGAATTTAATCTAAAATTGCTTATGTTACCGTGTTGAAGAAGTTTCAAACAAAAGGATTCTAGAAAACAAATGGTAAAAAGCGAAGGCTAGAGGACAACCTTGTCTGACAAAACAACCTATCTCAATGAATTTAGTAACACACTTATTGACGACTAAACATGTATTGCGATTTTGATAAGCCATCTGATCTTCACACCATTTAAAATAATGGACCCTACGTTGACGTGTTCAGAATACGAAAAGGAACCTGGTGCGAAGCATGGTTAGAAGCATTCTTGAAGCCTAGTTACAGCATTGCAACTCGGCTACTGAAGGCGTCACAACATTCTAAAATGCACCTAGCCACATGGATATTCCTAAAGATAGTACAGCTTTTTATGCCGCATGTATGATGCGGTTCTACGAGCATTTTAATTACTCCTTGTGATCAGTGTGCCAATATCTTCATGGACATTTTACAATCCACGTTCGTTAAGGTTATTGCCTTGTAAGATTTCACGATTAAAAGCTGCACTGAATCAACGCAGTTCAGGATAAGTACAGTGTGCGTTTTTAAAAAGGATGGTGGCAGCGGCTCTTTATTACAAACTTCGTTCAGCACCTTGTACAGCGCAGGAGCCACCTCAATCATAATGGACATATAGAACTTGGCACCAAGGCCGTCGGGCACTGGCGTCTCGCTATTGCTTACAATGATGGGCACTTCTAGACTTCCGCGCACATGCTGTTTTAACTGGGGCATCAAAACCGAAAATTCCGCATTGTATCACACCGTCATCTACTGGTGTGATATGCCCCAGCAGACTGAGATACTGCTCCACAAAAGCCCTTTCATTGCTTGCTTTGTCCCACGTCACCGTGGCTCCGTAAAATATTTCTTTGATTTCATTACGCTGCGCATACCTTTCTTCGTCGTGTAGCCCGCGTTTTGTCGGAGCTTCTCCCATCCATAACTTATCACTTCGCGCCCTTACTATCGCCCACCTGTAGTTCTCGGTAGCAATCAATTCTACTCTTATTTCAAGCGCAAATTCACCAGGATTCACGCTTTCTAGGGACAAAAAAGCGTTTCACTGATGCCGTAACTCATTTTCTTTTCCCTTTTTCTGATATTTTAGTATACTGCTTTCTCCGGTTGCAGCCATTATAAATTCTTTAAAAAAATCCCGCCACACCCCCCACCCCGCTCCCCATAGTATACGCTTGTCCCTGTACAAATTTTGAAAAAGTTTGCACACGTGTGTCGTAAAAGGCTCACCATGAACAAGACTGCTGTTAAGTTTTCAAAGCACTCGATTCCATCGCGGAGATTTAACCCTATTCCCATGGGTAAACATGACCAAAGCATGGTCACTGAACAACACATGCATAACCGCGTAATCACTACAAAGAGGCAAAAGATTGAGATATTCGCCCTATCAAGCCTCGCATGGCTCCTGCCTTGAAAATGCGTGAATTGAACATTTGTCTGACTCACGCAGGCCTCAACATCCTCGAAAAAACTTTCAGCCTTTCCACTCTGGTGAGGAAGGAAGAGCGGTGGAGCTGTACTATACGCCACCATCTTTGAGCGACGGCGGCAGCTGTTCAGAGGGTTGTGTCGAGATTTATTTGTCCACGGACACGAAACTGGGGAAACTAACCTTTAACAGCTCCGCTGTAAGAAATACTCTGAAACAGGATCGTTAAAACAAAAAGAACTTGAATCTCCAATGGGACCATGATTCGCTCGATCTTCTGCCCTACAAACACAGTTAAAATTGCCAAGACAAATAATGACTCGATTGCAATCAAGATACGTGTCAAGATTTAAAAAAAAAAAAAAAAAAACTTTTGCCTTCATCTTTGCGATTTGGCGCTTCCACACAAAACGCGCCAAACAACGTTAGAAAGGGAGAAGTCAATACAATGCGGCCAGAGTTGCAGGAATGCACGGCTGTTTCGACAACACCAATCGACCGGCGAATAAATAAACATCCGCCGGACAACCCCACAGCGGGCGACACGCACACGTTAAAATGATTCTGAAAAGGCCGCACCATACGGTTGGTCTGCTCATGGCTCTCAGTTTTCGTTTCTTGAACGGCAATATTGTCCAGCTCGGTGTGAAAAAAGAACATAAAAAAAAAAAAAAAACGGCTCAGCTGGCACGGCCGACGCCTGGATGCCAGACCACGAACATTAATCGTGGCCACGCGTGAGGCCGCCTCGAGATTTAATTGCCACTCCAGGGAGAGAAAGACCGTGTCGTGCTTACTTCGCGTTCCGATGGTCTGACCGTCCGACACGCAAACTCCGATGCCCTGAAAGGGCCCAGGCACGCCAGGTCAGGGGGGCGGCTTCGCCACCCTTCGGGCGTCTGCAGACACGTTTGACTTCATGTAGAGCCGTCATACTTGGGTAGTAATTCAATTACAGTAATTAAATTACTATAATTTAATTCCTTTTCCTGGTAATTTGTAATTGAAATTAATTACTTTCGGCTAAAGGAATTGTAATAGTAATTTAATTCGTTTTTATCGTCAGTAATTGCAAAATTTCAGGCACAATTACAATTACTTTTACAAGATTTTGCGGCGCCGGTGTTCCCCCCCCCCCCCCCCCCCCCCCCCCCCGTGACCACGGGGACGACAGTACAGCCAAAACGACAGGAGATAGAGTGTATCCCAACCTGCTCAAGAGGGAAAGGAGGGATAGGGAAAGAGCGACTGGGATACGACGGATAGAACGGTTTTGTACACTGTAAAACGATTCAATGAATGTTTGTGTCCGTTTTGGCTACTGTCGTAGTTTAATCGGTCTCTTCGTCTCGCTCGCTTCCTGTTGCTCGTGTTTCTAGGGGTCTTTCATATTTCTCATTCTCATCCGGGGGCATCGGGATTCGAATTCGAGCTGGTTGGGCTCCGATCACATCATCCGGTCGAGGCGGGGAGGTTCGAGGTTATCCTTGCACGTCTTCGCCACTAGCATATTAGCTTACATATTTCAGTCAAGGTTTGCAATTTTTATTGTCCATGAAATGATTCTCTTATCTTTATTAGTTTTTCACGTCCCTCTTCTCTAGCTCGGCTGTTGGTACCACTAACAGCAACTTCTGCTACACTGCTCTTCCCTCTCCCAATCCTCGTCTACCTTTTTGTATAAATTTTTATTCTTTACTGTTAGCTCTAACCCCTAACCCTTTCAACCGTTTCTCAACCTGATTGGACGAGATTCCGAAACTTTACAATCGGAAACTTTACAAACCGCGGCTTTAGACTGTCGGGAGCTTGTTTGGTACATTTGTTTTTCGTTGAAGGCTTTTTTTATATAGAGGGCTCCTCACGCACGTGCATGGCTTGCACTTTTTGTTTTTACACCTCTATTGACGTGCCCTCCATGCGTTGTCCTCTACCCTTCGTCTGCGTAGCCGTGTAAAGTTCGGAGGCTCGCAGTGTCGCTTTGCGTTAAGAACCTGCCACAGTCTTACCTACAATGCAAAAAAAAGAAAGGCTGCCCTGGCCTTCTTACGAAAAATTCTTTGAACAGATTAGCAGCAATGAGAAAAATATAATCGTGAGGTGCAAACTCTGCGCACCGTCTCTGAAAACATATTCAGCAAACAGAAAGGCGACCTCCAATTTGCAGAAACATTTGCAGGTAGGCAACATCTTGTCAATTTCAATATACCTACAGTTATAAAAAAAATAATAATAATAATACTGGCTCGTCTATATCTTTCAGCTGAAACACGCTCAAGTAATTCATGAAATTGAGGCGTCCAAAAGGCCGGAGAAATGTGCTAATGAAGCTGGTCCAAGCCAGGACCGAAAATTAGCTTCGACTGGACAAACTCATGGGACAGGGCAGCCGGTCTCCCGTGCTTTCTCAGGGCCAACTCGATAAGTTAATTGTTAACTTTGTTGTCGGCACATTTCAGTGTTTTTTTGTGGTTGAAGACGAAGACTTTCGCAAGTTAATCAACGGGCTTCAACCAGAAAAAGCCGTTATGACAAGAAAGACCCTTATTAGCCGCATAGCAGCAGCTGCATGTGAAATGCGGGACTCTCTGAGGAACATTCTCAAGAAAATCGAAACTGTGTGTTGTACAGCCGACTGCTGGACGTCGTTCCATCGGTAAATTGATTACAAAATTATTTGTATTTCCTTGAGAAAATAAACTGAGACATACATGTAACGTAAAGTTCCTAACCAGAGCCGTGCGGGCCGTCCCCGGCAAGTTGCCCCGCACCCCGAAAACCACATCGCCTCCGGTCATCCCACCCCTCCTCCTGGGGCCAACCGAGAAGAGCCTTCTCTCTTCTCCTCTCTTCAAGACCGGCGCCCCATTCAATCCCCCTCGCCGCAAGACCGGGGTTCCTGGGCGCCTCTCCCCTCCTCAACTAGTCGGAGATGTTCGCTCGGACAATAAACACAGACGTTTGAGCGAAGCCCGTCTCGATCCCTCATCACATGCATCACATACACGAAACGCGATACATCATGAACTTTTCGAGTCGGTTCTTGACATGCGAAATTCAAATTGGTCTTGGGAACTCGGTCTTGAGACTGAGTTTTTGAGACACATAACTTCGATGCGATCATGACTATCCTGATGATTAACTACTTGACGATCCTATATTTATTACCTATTTCAGGGGCTTTTTGGGTGTTACCGTGCACTGGATTAACCCAGAATCCCTGGCAAGAGAGTCCGCAATCTTGGCATGCAAACGTCTCACAGGGCGCCATACCTACGACGTTCTCGCTGCGGCATTGCAAGATGTCTTCCGAGAGTTTAAGATAACAAACAAGATCTTGGTCACTGTAACCGATAACGCATCCAACTTCATCGAGGTATTTCGGTGAGTTCTAAAAGACAAAACAATTATATGTAGCCGATATATTTGTCTCAGAGCGTAATTTTGTCCTTCTTTTTGCCACTATATTTCGCATTCGCTTTCTTTTTTTTCTCTCTTTTTTTTTTTCAAGCATGCGGTTGTAAATGAAATGAGAGATTGGGGTAAAGGGGGGGGGGGGTTAAATCTTTTATACTTCGTCTCATCCTACGATGGACTAAAGGCCAAAGCCACGGGCCGCCAGGTCCAATCACGTTCCACGCTAAACTATGACACGCTTAGCATTGGTTAGGTTTGGACGAATAATGCTCCGAATCCAAAAACGCTGCGTCATTTTTATAGCTTCGACACTGCAATGAGCCAGTAAGCCGTGGCTTTCTTTGCAATCTGAAATTGTTGAGTCACTCATTGCTCGATCCGAACCACTGGGCCCATTTCCATCAGTGATCCAAGACGTGGGCACCGATACGTGCTTCGAAGCGAAATACCACACAATATCTAAGTGGCTCGTGATTGGATCTGACGGTTTTTAGCTTCTGCCTTTAGTCCATCGTAGGGTGAGACTAAGTATATGTGTGGTAGGGCCGGACAGTTCTGTCTGTTTATTTTATTTACAAAATAATGCTTAATTCTATGCATAGCTGTTTCGCGTCATTTAGGTACATAATTACAGGGGAATAGGGGATCGGGTGCCTTGGGATCGGGGGTGCGGGTGGGCAAGGCTTGTGAAATTTTCCTGTTGTGTGGCACTGTCCCACCGTCTTTCCCGCTCCCTCCTCCCCCCCCCCCCCCCCCCCCCTCCCCACTCCTGCCCCTGGACGTCCCCCCAATTCTGCGGAAATGAAACTCGCTGCGCGCTGGTTAATTACCTTGGCGCTGATTACTTCGCTACCGGCTCACTATCGTTCTTACGGGAAGGGGATGGGTGCCTTACATCACTAGCTCATCCCATCGCCATCCCCAAAGGCTACCCATGCGCCTTTTATACTGATCATTTGAAAGCAGTCGCTTGATCAGTGACCATCTCGACTGCTTTCCCTGCTGAAAAGCCATCATCCGTCCACCGCCTCTAGAATACCCACACAACAATCACCCGGTACCACGCCATGCAACGCCCCAGGATGCCTTACCTTCAAGAATGTCACTCCTCCTCCCCCTAATTTTAAACACCCAATTCCTGACAACCATGCGTGAAACTCTACTAACATCGCTTACGTAATTTTCTGCTCCGCATCCTGACATATTTATATTGGGGAAACCGATCGCAAGCTCTATAAACGTTTCCGCGAACACCCCCGTATCGTAATCCTGAAGCTTACTAATATACCTCTTCACGCATGTTTCCGATCACTTTCCAAAAATGGCACAGCGAATTCAATATGCGCGTCTGCATTATCAAATCTGACTTTATTTTCTACCGCTCTTGCAAAAAAGAAGAAAACCGCTCGACCTTTAATCTCCGAACTGAATTTCCTAACGGCTTAAACAATAGACTCATCTTTGACTTCGAATACTGCCACTCTTTTCTCGAAAGTCGACCCACTCTCTCACTCTACGTCGTCCCCCAACCTTCCCCGCCCTTAAAGGGTAACTGCAAAGAAAAAAATGTGTTTTTCTAAACAGCCTAATTGGGACAAGCATGTCACAAAACAAATCTTCCGCGAAAACAAAAACAAATTTTTAGCAATATTTACGCCACAGGACTAATTTAGTCGGAGTCACAACCTCTCCACATTTGAAACTCCCGCTCTTTCGAGCCGCGCGCAGGAGAACTACGCCCCGCCCCTCCCTCTTGGATTGACTTGTCTGCGGAGTACGCAGCGTCTTGACTCCCGGCCGCGGGTCGGAGAGGGGGGGGGGGGGGGGGGGGGAATGGGAAGGTGCCGTCCATGTACGCCGGAAGCTAGAGCCGGTTTGCTTTCGTTATTTCTGTTTGGTCGGGGAAAATGTGGCAACAACGCACGTTCAACATGGCGCCGGTATTGTTTTGGTTTGACGGGACGCGATAAGCTCCGGGTTTTGCGAGCACATGTCGCGAAGATGTGACCTGAGAAGTGCCTCGGTGCGAATCTCGAAGGCCTCCGGAGCGAAATGACGAGAACATATACCTGGACTCGTTTGTCGCTACGCGAACGCCCGATTGCCTGCAGCCAAATAGCATTCAGCTTGTGATCTTTCGGGGCGACGTGGCTGCGGGAAGACTCGCTGTCGCGATCACTCATCTCGCAGGACTTTACAGAGCAACGGCGCTGCTTACAGGAGCTGACATCTAAAAGAGGTCGGCATTTGCAAGCGCAAGCAAGGAAAAAAAAAAAAAACACGCTAAGAAAGCAAAGAGGAAAACGAAAGAAACAAACCGCGCTATGAAAGCCAAAAGCCCGCGTCGCTGCCTATCACTAACAGTGGCGACAGCTGCTAATCACACACCACTTCAGGAAGTCTCACTCAAGCACCTGGGTCAACACGAAACACTGATCACTTCGGCGAAACGACTAGTCGAGGAAGGCGAGACAGGCGGGAGCAGAACCTTTGGCGGCCATGAAAGAATGGCGAAGCTTTTGTTTGTTTTGGTATGAATCCAAACGGAAGTGCCCGTCTTGTAAACCATTTGTAAAAAATAATAACTCTCATTACATGGGTTATTCTTTAAACGTAAAAATATGCCGCTCAAAAGGAAATTACAATACATAACAAAGGTTTAACAACCAAGATCTAAGCTGTCAATCAAACTCTTAGCCAATAGCAGCCGATTGGGATCAACGTCACGGAATCCCAACTTCGTGGCGCGCGATTTAAAACGGACGAAATAGCCGCAAACTAAAATCACTCACGCAATAAATATTGCTGAAAAAAAATTGTTTCCTCCCGGAAAAATTGTTTTTTGACATGCTGTTAAAAAAAAACAACTTTTTTTTTCTTTGCAGTTACCTTTTAAAGACCGATGACCAGTTCGCGCTTTCCACTTTTCCCCACGCTTCCTCCTCTCCCCCGTCTACCCTGTCCACCGTTATCTGTTTGCTCCTCCCCCATGGCGAGGAGGATCTTCTGCCTTGCAGAATCTCGAGTCTGGTCGTCGGCCTTTAAGGCCGACCCACATCGGGCGTATTCTTGACGAATTTACGCGCGTATCAGCGGGCGTAATCACGGGATTTGGCGGGCGCTTTTTTCACAGAAGGGAAGAGGGGAAGGTCGCTAAACCACACACGACGCCTTTCGTCGACATCTCCTAGGCGTTTGATGCAGTGTAGCCCGACTCGCGCCTTTCATGAAAGGAGGCAAAATGTAGATCGGCTGCTATATTATTACCTTCCGCAAAGGGACAGAAATAACTGAATGTTAATAAGCAACCAAAGCCTAATTTGCTAACACCTGTTTCATAAATGTTCGTTGCAAGCGTGAAGTTGCCAAAAACTCTCGGCAGGAGGACGGCCGCGATATCTGCTCAAAACCCTCCTTTTGTGATTTTTTTCACATCTCCGCAACATCGATGGTATTTTCTTTTGTCGCAGTCGTTCATCGCTCGTTTCAAAGAGATATAGCGATTTCGTACAGTTTGTCGATAAACCGGCGAACGCGACAAGCGAGCTCCCATTTCGGCGACTGGGTCAAGCCAGCCAGCCGGCCGCATAGCTAGGCAAGCCGATTCTCGAGCAACTTCCGGCTCTCAACTCGGGAGCTGATTGGCCGGCACCGCGCCGTACGCTTCCGGATACGCCACGCCGAAATACACCGATGCACCGAGATCTGTCTCGGTCGGAACGCCGAATACGCGCGTATTTACGCCGACCGAGGAAGCGCTCGTCCCGACGCCCGCTGTACGTCGGGATTACGCCCGCCGAAACGCCCGTAAATACGTCGCAAATACGCTCTATGTGGTTCTGGCTTTATGTCTTGACTACAATGGTATTTGTTCTCAACCATTTTCTCCACATCCGGTAGTCGTGTTGCTGTTGTGGCCTATGTTTTTTTTTTTAATTCATAGTTTAACAGGTTTTGCATTTTTTTTCGTAGTTTTCGGTATTTTTTCTGTGAAGCCAACATCCTTTCCCACTTTTGTTCATCCCCCCCTTTTTCCCTGTTTGTAACTGTTTCGACACGCTTCCCGACCATCGTCGCCCAACCTATAGTCCGTTGCAACCTAAGAACGAAGAGCGAGGGTAAGACGGGCCGGGAAGGAGGAAGCAGACGGAACGCTAAAGAGAGAAGGAGATTTCCCCTCTCTTCTCCAGCGTTCCGTCTCCTTCTCTCTTTAGCGTTCCGTCTGCTTCCTCCTCCCAGGCCCGTCTTCTTTCGCCCTTTCTTAGGTTGCAACGGACTACAGTTGCCGTTTGCTGCTGTGCCCTTTTCCTTTTGTTTTGTTTTTTCTTTACCTTTTGGCTTCACGTTGCGACAGCTCTCGCGTTCTTCTCCTTCCCATTGACCTCTTCCGCTTACTCTCGCACCCGACCGCCAAGTAGGCATATCCAGTATGGGCGACGAAAAAATATCAGAACGTTTCAAGCTGCAAATAGTAAAAAAATAGACGGGAAGCAAAACGAGAATCTGTGA
Source organism: Ixodes persulcatus (assembly GCA_013358835.2). Taxonomy (NCBI): domain Eukaryota; kingdom Metazoa; phylum Arthropoda; class Arachnida; order Ixodida; family Ixodidae; genus Ixodes; species Ixodes persulcatus. The sequence goes on along the minus strand of JABSTQ010002112.1, from coordinate 108,932 downwards.
CGGTTGTGTTTATGTCCTAAATGCCTTCTATTGGCGTGGCGACGGCAAAACAATGTTTTCGCCCATACTGGAAGAGACGACAATGGACCTTTTTCGAGAAGCGTTCTGCGCACGCGCGAGCACTCAATACCAAGCGGCGGAAGTCGGCACTAGAAATCGAGGAAATTCGGAAGGAGGCTGTGGATCAGCAAGTAGAACACGTAATTGCAACATATATATAATTGTGTTACACAAAAAAAGAAAGTGGACGGAAAGAAAAACATGACGTTTGTTGGACGCCACAGATCCCCCTCTTTAGAGTCGCCTTGGGCACGCGCCGCTGCTCGGAGAGCGAAGAAACTGGTAGCGTAGCTCCCATTATCAATTGGTAGCGCAGGTAGGTCACTTCCTCGATTTTTAGTTCGTGCAGCCACCGCCTGGTGCCGTCTGTATGTGAAAAAGGTCCATTAAAGATGGCGGCGCCCTTGCGAAAAAGGTCTATAGTCTGACGAAGGGCATGCGCCCGAAACGTCGCTTATTTTCTTTCCTCTTCCCTTTCACGTCTTAACTCACGCTTTTAGTTTTGTGCCAATTTTTACGTGCCGGCAGCACCCCACCCTTGGATCAATCTTATAGATAAGGTTGGAAACTAGGCTTACGGCTTAGGTTAAGAAATGTCAGCGAGTCAGATAATCATGGATTTTGACAATTGGAATCTTTGAGAAGTATTACCTTCAAATCTAGATACTCCATATCCGGAGTACGTACGCGTATTCTATCCCATAAAACGTTAGCAGCGTTGTGGAAGGCTCTTATACCTTAAATTTCTGCTTGGGTAACACAATTTCTTTTTTGGCGATCACCAACCGTCGTTTGAACGAACTTCAGACTCGTCGAACTCGACAATGAATAAGAATTTGAGAATGTTATCTAGGAAAAAGGTAAAGGTAGTACAAATAAAACAATAACACTTTGATTTAGTTCTCTAAAGTTATAATTCTCTTCCCGTGAATTGAAGTCTGCGGACGGAATTACATTCGGCCTTCGCTGCCGTTGAAGCTCAATCAACTCAACAACGTTTATTAAACAACGCGGACAACGTGCTCGAAAAACGAAACCGAAAGAAGATGAGGCCGGAAGACAAAACGTTTTTCCCGTCTGCGTAAAAAAAAACAAAAAAAAAAACAACGTCGGAAGTTCTTTTTTTTTTTTCGTGTTTGGTTTGGGGCGCGTCAGTAGAAGAGAGGAAAACGCGGCGTTTGGTACCTTTTTCCTTTCTTGTTTTGTTTTTTGTAGTGTAGAGTCCGCTGCACTGTCAGTTCCCGCCACCACGGCTCCTCTGCCGAAATCGGATAGGCCCCGCCGTAAGCTCACACACACGTAACGACCACCGCCGCTCAAAGAAAAACATGCACCCCAAACCCGTGGCCGGGGAGGGTCTACGTAGAAAGTCCCCTCACCCCCCCCCCCCCCCCACACACACACACACACGAAAAACAAACAAACAAAAAAACAAAAAAACAAAAAAAACACGGCCGGGTAACCGCGAATGTTGTTCCCCTCCGGGCCCGGGTTCAACCATCATTACACAAGCCTTGCTTATTATTGGCCGGTAGACTATATCGATACTAGCACATACTTCTCAAAAATGTTTACCAAACCAAGTTACTCACCTCGAGTAATATATGCCAAGCAAATTAAGGTCATTTGTCAAAGGACCAGAAGGCTCTTGTCAAATTGCGCCTAGGGCAATCACATCACGTCCATTACAAGCTCACCTGCAACATTCATATAAAGTGGTAATATTTTTGTTGTTGCCTATGTACAGCCTTGTACACGTTACTCGAAAGGAGTAACAGATGAAATTATAGTTACTCTCGGTTAAAGAGTATTGAATTATATTATTTGATTACTTGACAAGAGAAGTAATTGGTCATTACTTGAGAAAGTAACCGTGACCTTTCTGATTACTTCAGACGTTCAAAACGACAAAGTTATCAACGGGTTTGAAAACGGGTCTTTGTACTGTGTAAGATTGGATTAGAATAACCGAATTATAAACTACTTACCTTCTTACTTCACCAATTTTGGCAAACCGTCCTTTGTTTGATGATTTCTAGTAAGAAAGTAGTATGAACAAGGGACGGCATTAGAAAGGCGAGGGAAAATAGCTGCGGTTACAAGTACTTTTAGTGCTTCCAACAGTAATAAGATTACTCTTGTGCTACAAAGCAAATATCTCCGACTTCTAAAACGAGTAGACGCTTCGTCTCACTCCCACGCGGGAGACATCATCAGTGCAGTCTAGGAACAACTCGGCTAGCTACCAGCAACCAAACGCTTGGTTTGTTCATAAGGACAGAGCAAGCGTTTGGTTGCTGGTAGCTAGTCGGGTTGTTCCTAGGCTGCACGGTTGATGTATCCCACGATGGAGAAAAGACGTCTAGTTATAAATTGTTGACGTTGTTCTACATGGTGTTTCACGAAAAGGAGACAAGTTATATATTGCGAAAACTACGCGTCGCAACAAAAAAAAGACTTGTGTCGTTTTGGTCCTGGGCCACGGGCCTATATAGGAAAATGATTAAAGTCCGGGATAACGAGATTGTTATTTATTTTTGCATAATTAACTTTTTAATATTGTGTTCCATGGCATGGTTTCAATTAGAAAATTCCTGAGCATCATCGAAAAGCACTAAATCAACAAATTGCGGAACGGTAGAAGGCACGCGCAGCATTTTATGGCTTTCTGAAAAACCGCAGAAATTCGACGGGTTTTTAAGTTTCGGTTTGCAATCGGAGCGCATCTCGGCACCGACGGCACCGCGCCCCGTGGAGAAATAGTGCAACCAACCTCTGCTGCGTTGCGTGAGGACAGCGCAGCAGAGGTTTGTTGCGTTGCGCGAGGACAGCTCAACAGAGGTTTGTTGCACTATTTCTCCACGGGGCGTGGTGCCGTCGGGGCCGAGATGCGCTCCGATTGCAAACCGAAACTTAAAAACCCGTCGAATTTCTGCGGTTTTTCAGAAAGCCGTAAAATGCTGCGCGTGCCTTCTGTTGTTCTGCAATTTGTTGATATAGTGTTTTTCGATGATGCTGAGCAATTTTCCAATTCAAACCATGTCCTTAAACACAATATTAAAAAAGTTAATTATGCAAAAATAATAAACAATCTAAATATCCCGGACTTTAATAATTTTCTTATATAGGCCCCTGGCCTAAGACCAAAACGATACAAGCATTTTTTTTTTTTGTTGTTGCGACGCCTAGTTTTTGCAATATCGAATTTGTCCACCTTTCGTGAAACGCCCTGGATAAGTCGGAGGTATTTGCATTGTAATCTTGAATTCCGGCTTTTCGAACATTTTTGCATTACTCTTGTCATTACTATTTAATAATGTAGATAAACTGACTACAAAAAGAACTGCAAAAGTAATAAATTAAATGGAATTTAACTACTTGTAATGAGTACGGTACAAGTCTGCGTATAATTGCACCGATGGTATATTTGTATGAGACTTTATCTGACATGAATATAAGTGACATAAGACCCTCCGCGAGAACCCTTAGAAGGCACGATCTCGAAAAATTAAAGTCAGGCCGAACTTCACGCGGGCTGTCATGGCCTAACTCACCTTTCTATCTTCGCCATTCACCAGATACACGGAGTGTTTTTGTTTTTTTGTTTACATAATATCATATGTGACAAATCTAAGAAAATAACAAGACAGTGTTTATAGCTGTTTGGTGTCGCCGTTTATTTTCGAAGCTTCCGCAGTTGCGTGTTGCACGAAGTTGACGTTGTCCGTCGCATTGGCCTTCCTTGAAGCAACACTGGCCCGTGCTGTCAAGGGGGAGGACCCGTAGCGCCGGGTCTTCGTCGTTCCGCAGCCGCTCTTGGCGTTCAGGTCGGTCGACAGGGAGCAACAGCAAAGGAGGTGTCGGAAATAACCGCGAAACCTGGAAAATGCAAGGTTCAGAATTGAGAGAAATTTAGTAACATGCAGTCCACTCTCATCCGCACAATACCTTCCCAGAGACAGAGAATATGGCAAACAATTACGCCAACCCGAAAAAAACAAAAAAAAAGAGAAAGAATAAAAGATTGGGCAACGCAGCGTTTTAAGGGCAATTTAAATTGTATACTGTAGACATAGCACTTTTCTTAGAAATATGCCATTTCTTTTACCTATTTTTAAGAGTTGAATAGGGGAATACCTTTCAATTTCCATACCTAGGCATATCAATAAGTATACAGAGTGTCCCATAAAACTTCCACTAAACTTAAAAAAAAACCAAAAAAAAAACAGGAGTGTTCTGTGGGAGTGCAATTAATTTTATGTGGTCAGCACATATCTTAGCAAAGTGCACACATTTTTAGTGCGCCTAATTATTTATTTAATAAATAATAATTAGCTAAATTTGTAATTCTTTGTTTAAGAGCAGAGGTGGAAATTTGAAAGTTGTAGGGCGTATTAAGGGAGACTCATACAAGGTATTTACTAAGGATGCGCTTTGTGAAAGTCTTTTAATTAGCAAAAACAAAGAAAACAAAAAACAAAACAAAAAACTCCGCAATGTAGAAGAAAAGAACACGTGACAACGTGCTCGCGCGTCACGCCGCTTTCTAATATGCTGAAGGAACAACGTCCATGCTATCACCCGCGCTGCCCTGGAAAGGGCTTCGTGTATGGTGTAGCCCCTAAAGACAAGTGCGAGCGCCTACTACTAAGGATGCCGCGAACCACCCTAGTTTCGAATTCGAAAGGTTTCGATATTTTCGAACCGAACTGAGGTTTGAATTCGAAAGATTTCGATATTTTTGACCGTACAGAGGTTCCAATTCGGAAAATTCGCAACTTTCAAAAACCGTAGAGTTTCGAATTCAAAAAGTTCGAAGCGTTCACGGTTTTTAAAAGTTCGGATTCGATTATTTCGAATATCTTTTTCACTGGAGGTTCGAGAATTTAGCAGATTTCGAACTTTCCTAATTTAAAAATCGAGAGATTCGAATGTTTCGACCTTCTTTAAATCTGAAATTCGAAAAATTCGAACGTTTCGAATTCTTATCGACATAAAGTTCGATAGAATCGAAGATTTCAGATTTCTTTCTACATAAAGTTCGAAACGTTCGAAGGTTTCGATTCTCTTTAGGGCTAAATTCGAAAAAAAAAAAACTTCGAAGGTTTCGAATTTCTTTCAGGTCCAAGTGCGCAAAGTTCGAAGTCCGGTTTTCATATTCCGCCCCAGTTTCAGTTTCAAATAACGTTTTCACGCCTCACTGGTTTTCACGAAATCAGGTTTAGATAAGTTCGGGTGTGATATTTAGAGTGCGCGAAGTTGGTCAGGCAATTAAATGAGATGACGAGTGTCCCGGATGTGCTGGAATATTTGCCAGTGCAGAGTGACGTGTGATCATAGATCAGTAATTGTGACCGCCAGCCCGGGGGGGTCATTAACGTGCATCACGAAGTAGTGATCACAAGAACGCACTGTATAACGATACTCATCCAGTTCGAAACGGACAGGGGCAGGCAGGTGGTTGAGGCTCAAAAAAACCTCGAAGCGATCTGGCAAACTACCTCCCTACCCCCTTGCAAGCTGGTAGTAATCCGTTCGAACGCCGCCCGAGTGACGCTGGCATATCGTGAGTTTAGTTTGTACATGATACAAAATCCTGAGACTGGGAATGAAATTTAAAAGAAAAAGTGTAAGAATTAAGAAAAAAGGGGACAGGACAACGTCTAAAACTCAGCTCTGGGAATGAAATTTAAAAGAAAAAGTGTAAGAAGACAGAAAAAAGGGGACAGTACAACGCCTCAAACTCAGCTCTGGGAATGAAATTTAAAAGAAAAAGTGTAAGAAGTCAGAAAAAAGGGGACAGGACAACGTCTGAAACTCAGCTCAGGACAACGTCTCAAAGTCAACTCAGCTGAAAACTCAGCTCAGGACAACGTCTCAAACAAAACCCAGCTGAGTTTGAGACGTTGTCCTGTCCCCTTTTTTCATTCTTCTTAGACTATTTCTTTCAAATTTCATTCCCAGTCTCAGGATTGTGCATCATGATCAAGATACACAAGATCGCCTGCACCTTGACAATTTTTTTAGTTTGTAATTGCTTTGGAGGTTTATTTTCCGGGACGGAAGAAACTCCGAGCAAAAAGCACAGAAGCCGACACAACTTGAGGTCGAGGAGCGTTCTACCATACCAGTGGCGTCGGAAGAGGAAAAACGGGAGAGGGGGGGGGGGGGGGGGAGGGGGGGGAGGGGGTAGGGGGGCTCCAGTCTTCCTCCCTCCCCCAAGATATTTCGGACTGTTAAAGAAAACAATACAGGGAAAGAGGGCATGGTCGAGCTTATTTTAATCTGTAATTATTTATGCATATGTACGCGTATAGCTACTGTTGCTCTTCACCGCATAAAAGATCGCGTAGATGGTCATTGTCAGAAACTCGTTGTCAGAAGGCACTAGTCGTCACTTGCTTGGTGGTTCGGAAGTTCAAAGCTATGTCTTTTCGACCTAAATAACTGTGTCATTGGTAAAAATTAATAAAAAAAATAAACATAACAATACATGCAAAAATAAAAAGCTGGAGAGAAAAAAAAAAAAAAACCTACCAAGAACCCGCTGGAAGTGTTGTATTCTTGCTTATTCAGAGGCCCAGAACTACAAAACAAGTTTCTCCTACCAAAATGTGTACAGGGTAAAAGAAACACGTCCCAGGAACGCGAAATAAGAAAAAATACTTACCTAGGCTATGCGTAGGTCATTCTTAAAAAGTTTAAAATCTCTACCATAAATAGCTTCGGCTGATAGCGCGCTTAAATATGGCACAAACGACAATTGTCAAAAACCCGTCGTCTTCCTCGCTCCTTCGGGAATCTACTTCTTTAAACCCAAGCATGCCAGATGGTTGAAATAAACGGCATTGTCTTTCGCAAGAAATGCGGCCCCGCATGTAAAATTGCGAAAAAAAAAATTACGAATGTACCTCTCTGCTTGAATCCAAAAGAAACCGCCCGCCGGTCTTTCGAAGTTCGACAAACTTTTGACTTTTCAGGAATCGAAAGTTCGACAATTTTCGATTTCTTTAGATTAATAAGTTCGGAAGTTCGAAAATTATCGAAATCTCTAGCGTAGGAAGGTCGAAAGCTCGAAAAGCTTTGAACTTTTTAGTGTAAGAAGTTCGAAAGTTCGAAAATAATCGAATTTTTAGTCTATCAAGTTCGAAAGTTCGACAATCATTGAATTTTGCAGCGTAATAAGTTCAAAATTTCGAAAAGCGTCGAACGTCTTAGTTTAACAAGTTCGAAAATTCGACTTCCGTCGAATGTTTCGATATGGAAAGTTGGAAAATTCGAAACCTTTCGAACCGATTGATTCGATCTCGAACCTTCAGTTCGAAAAACGTTCGCGGTATCCCTACTTACTACCGAGAAACGAAGGAGGCAAAGAAAGAAGTCTTAGCGCTGGCGCACATTACGTATGTGCGCCAGCGCTAAGGTTTTGTTAAGGTTTATGACAGCGCAGGTTTTGTTAGTGATAGTGGCAGAATATTCACAATAAGAAGCCCAAGGTAAATTTATGATCGCGCATATAGGATCTTAATACGCGGTAAATAAAGTCAACGTAACGAACCAATATGTTGTTTCTTGAGAGCATCGTGCTCTACCGCCATAATAAATGAAATCCAGTTGCTTTTGATTATACGACGAAAATGTTTTTGTGGTATAACATTAGCCTGGTCAGATTATTTGAAAATTTAAAGAAACTTTTCATTGTGCTCAATTTCAAGTCTGAGTCACTGAAGTGCTTTAATTATTTTCTGAGAATATATCATTTAAATTTGCTTAAACACAAAAGGTGGGGCTACCCGGGTGAAAGTTTTGTACCAGACAGCTTGTGATCGCCTGAAATACGCAATAGGTGACGCCGAAAAGGAACTGCCTGCATAGAAATCACCCGAGTGCAGCGTCGTCGATGTTGGATTTACTTTCAGCGGCAGGCGACGACGCCTAAAGTAAAAAAAGCGCATCTGTTGAAAGGAATAAAAATCCGTCTACACAGACACGTAAAGTGGTGCCTGGCATTCGACTTCAGCTAAACTTGATGGAGGGCATTGCATTTGAACCTTTTAATTTTATTTCGCAAATTTTAAGAGAAAGACATATGTCACACTTCACTTGACATGTCTGTCACTTATCTCATATCCTGACCACGTTGAACGGAAATTGCCGTATAACAAATAGTTTCCTTCCTAAGGTCAGTCTTCTGAAAGTCTGTTAATGAATAGTTTAGCAGAACCGATAATTGAAAACATTTCCTACTCGGCCTCGAATGAACAATCGCACGTCTCTCGCATTCATAATGTTATTTAAAAGAAGTGCGACATGATTGATTTTCTTTCTAGATTCTATGCGTCATTACGGAGAAGGGTTTCAGTCGGCGATGTTAAGAACGGGTTGGTGCCTTCAAATATTAAACAGTGAGCACCAAACTTGCGAGTTTATCTCTTCTCCGTGATTTAGTACGTTGTTACTCAGCTTGCTGACTTACTATGTTCCCATGCAGCCATGCATTCAGTGGCGTAGGCAGAGGAGGGTTGGTGGGGGTCGAACCCCCCCCCCCCCCCGAAATGCCAAACCTCCCCCCCTCCCCCCCTGGGAACCCGCTGGCTATCTCCAACTTATATGTTTTCGGGAAGAGTGTTTGTGGGGTAGAAAATGCTGAAATAAATAAAACGGGCAATATTCCTTCATTCATATAACTTTAATGGGATGAGGAACTTGATCTCAGATGTATAGAGAACGGATATTTCGAAACACTTGTGGAATGAAGGATGGTAATTTCAAGGCCAAGTATAACAAACTATCCTCACTATACTTGGTTTCAGCTTAGGTCCGAGCGCGGCCGATGTTATAAGCCGAAGGGCCAATCAAGCAGCGAAAGAGGCAAAATGTCATGGCGTGCTCTCTGCAGTTGATGGGTCCAGCCGGTATTCGCCGTCTCTCTGTGCACTGCTCCTCCGCCGGCTGGTGCTATCAACTGCAGAGAGCACGCCATGACGTTGCGCTTTTTACGCTGTTTGATTGGCCCTTCGGCTCACAACATCGGCCGCGCTCGGACCTAGCAGAAACGAAGTATAAAATACACAGTTCAATCAAACCCAAAGCGAACATAATATAACGCACACACGGTGATAATATAAAGCAATGTCAGTGATGTAAGTAATATTAAATGAATTGTAAAAGGAACCGCAATGTAAGCAAAGAGGTGGCGCAGCGCTCACGCACACCTTGTGTGCTGGATCAGAATTACGTGCTTTCGATTAAACTTATTAATAAAGAGTTTATTTCCGTCGTATGCTGATGGTGGCGATCTAGGAAAAAAGCTGTATGGCACAGCTTGACAAGTCCTTGACAAATGAACGAAAAAAAAACGTTTACAAATCTTGATTACCACAATTTAACAAAGCGTGTTTCGAACATAATATATTTTATCATCGGCTAAAACAGGAAAGTGACCTATTTGCGGACAGAAGTTATGAGACGCCAAAAGGTCAGTTCATACTCAGATTCATTTGTGGAGAAAATTAGTCGAATTCCTCTAAGAGACAATGTACTGAATTCCAATCTTTTATTTTCAAGTAGGTTAGGGATTTTTGGGGGGATCCGGTCAAAATGGTCCCGGACAAAATGGTCCCGGACAGATTGGTCCCAACTGCCAACCCGGACAAAATGGTCCCAGCGTGGCATTATTTATTTGCTGTTTGCAGGTTTTTGTATTTTCTACTCTTGATGGATATTAGCAGCGGCTAGTAACTCTGTGCACACAGTACGTGCAAGGGCTCCATCCCTTGAACGACTTTTTGAGGGGTGTGGGTCATATGAATACATTTTCGTATTAGGCCTTCGCTTCAGCAGCGTCGACTTCGTGTCTCTTAAGCGGTCCATGTAATAAATACGCTCATAATTGCGAAATCAATTTTTGATTTGTTTAATATACAATGTTAAGACAGAGCGATTCTCTTTCTGAAAAATAGAACGCGGTGGCACTACAGGTTCATTAAAAAAAAACCACGTCAAGAACCTGTAGTACGTGTATGATAATGATTTTCATTCCGAATATCGTTTTGAAGCTCGATAGCGCTAATTTGAAGACAGGTTCTGGCGATAGAAAGATATTGATTACACACGTAGAATATATTGGTAGAAAACAAGAACCTTTAAGAAATAGAGCTACATATATAGATAGAAGGGATTTAAAATTTGTTTCAAATGATTATAATGAAAATGTTGATATTATCCTTGAACGTGTGTGAAAATAAAAGTACCAAACCATTTGTCCTATTAAGTGCGCTCAAAGTATCGATAAATTCACCTGGGACCGTTTTTTCCGGGTCGGTACTTGGGACCTTTTTGTCCGGGACCATTTTGTCCGGGACCATTTTGTCCGGGACCATTTTGACCGGGACCATTCTGACCGGGACCATTTTGTCCTACACCCATTTTTGGGATAGTATGTTTAGGCATTTTTGTGCTATAGTTCGTTCTTGCAGTGACCACCTCCCAACATTCCGCACGACGGGTAGAACACGCGTGAATAATTTGAGAGAGCTGTCCAAGGTTTATCAAAACCTTTGAACCCCTAATTTGTTCTAGTTTTAGATTAGTCACACGTCTACAGCTAAGTAGAGCGTGTATATTGATAACACGAACCTTCTTAGATAAACTAGCTACGTGGAGGTCAAATGAAACGTCTTCTTTAACGCTCTTTTTGTTGCAACAAGTGTTTTTTTTTTTAGATTCGTTGAGTCTGTTGTACTTCAGACTAAATTACAATAGTTTATATGTGAGTAAAACAACGAATTGCATATTAATAATTTCACATTTGCTGGTAACATGTAGCGGTGGTGGTTTATCACACCTACTACTTATGACAGCTTAGAAACTAAAGTAGTTGACATGACCATCTCATGACATTATCCCAGTAAAAATGAAACTTAAGAACTTGAAAGAGTTTACAATCTCTATTTTAGACAAGTTCAAAACGATATATCTTGTAATTGTGACTAGCGTATGTTTTGGGCGAAAAAGCACTGCTTTTGTTTTTTTCTACGTTGATTTGTAGTGAATTAATACGACTCCAAGTTGCTAATGCAGATAACGCCTGATTTGCCATGTCAAATAGCACATCGACATTTTCAGCTGAGAAAAGCCAACTAGTGTCGTCGGCATAGCTGATTAATGTTGCACTAGAGTTAATATTTCCCAATATCATTAACGTAAATATTGAAAAGAAAAAGACCTAATATACATCCCAGTGGAACACCAGTAAGAATACACTTCGAACTTGACGAATATCCATCAATATAAACTAATTGCATTCGATGCTGTAAGTGAGACTTCACTCACTGCAAAGCATGCCCTCGAATCCCATATGTATCCAATTTTGATAGTAAAATTTCATGATTGAGGCAATCAAAAGCCTTTGTGAAGTCTATGAACGCTCCAAGAACAATTTTTTTGCTTCAAAATTTTCAAGATGAATTCTTTCTAGACAAGTAGTGCAGCCTCGGTAGATTTATGCTTTATAAAACCAAACTTATATCAAGTTATGCTTAGTTGAAAAAATAGTTATACGTGTATGAAGTACCTTTTCAAGTGCTTTAGAAAATACTGGCAATATAGAAATCTGTCTGTAATTACCCATAACATTTTCACTCCCCTTTTTGTGTAGTACTGACACTTTTGCTATTTGCATTCGTTTAGAAAAAACACCAGTCATCAAAGAAAGATTAAATATATGCGTTAGCACTGATGCTAATAAATGAACAACGTAATTAACAGGCCTTATTTGTAAACCATCCACGTCACAAGCTCCACTTTTCCTAAGTTTTAAAATCACATTAATGACCTCAGCTTCTACAACCGGATCTAAAAAAATCGAGCTGCTGTTTCTATCATCAAAAATACAATACTTTACAATAACAATCCCACTTCCAATATTCACAAAATGCAGGTTAAAAGCGTTCGCCAAAGACAGGTTAGTTCAGCAGCGTTACGCACTATTTTATTAATTGAAATAGATGAACGGTTTCGATTTCAAGGAGAATTTTAACTCCTTCCACGTGACATCCGTACACCCCTCTGCTGCCTTGAACACCTTGAAGTAGCGTTCTTTAGCACGCCGTGAATTACCACGAATAAAAAAGTACCTGACTAGTTATTCCAGGAAGCAATTTACAGGCTCTCTCGATCATTTCATTTATGCCAAGCGCCTCCATTTTAAGATGCAGCCGCCTTAGGGAAGAAAACGAGCTCTCGGCTTCCGCCGTTGTTACGGGCAGAGTCGCTAGGATCTTGAGGAGACGATGAACTTTTGGGAATAGGGCCTCCGGAGTCCGGACAGAGGGCGACCGCCTGTAGCGCACACGTGACGGGCGTTTCACGTTTCTCCCTCATGCATTTGGCAGCCCATATGAGCAGCTCACATTGGCGTTGAGGAACTGAAATCAGGCCTGAATAGAGCTCCAAGAACTCTTCAGCGCCGAGATATGCCCCGCTTTCCAAGATTTCTGCAGGCAGAAGCGGCGAAAGTAATTGCAACGTACGCCGGTTCTTTTTTAAATCTCCCATCTAACTGTGTGATCAGGTAATCCATGAGAGGAAGGAACACAGAACGCTTAAAATGTTCTTCCGTGCTTCCAGCGGGAATGTTAGAGCGGTGACGTTGCCGACTTGTTACTCGCAGCATCTAAATTTCGACTTCAGCTGTCTCGGCCATTTTAATGGCGGCTTTGAATATTGCCCAGTGTTTGTGCATAAACGCTTGCTCTAATTTTGCAATTTTTTGTGTGTTGCTGTTTAATTTTTTATGACAGTATAGCTATATTTTTGTTGTGTCTGGCCGGCACGCGTTGGTAATGCTGTGGTACCTCAAAAAGCGGAGGGAGTTATGTGCTATAAGGAAGCTTTTAAAGTTGGTCGGCCGCAACTACGGTCGAACAGTGAGCCACCATGCCTGTATTCCTGTAAATTAAGCCTGCTCCATTTTGAAAAATGACAACGCAGCTTTACCCGTTTTATCTTAACAGCGCCTTCCTATTCTTTGCGCGAGCGCCCGTACCGGTGAGTTCACTCTGCTTCGTCATTTGGGGGGGGGGGGGGGGGGGGGAAGTAATATTGCCGGTGAACCCCTCCCGAAATAAAATCCTGGCTACGCCACTGCATGCATTGGTCTCTTTATTAGTTCATTTCTAAGGAAACTATCGTCAGCGGGTACGGCTGTAGACAATGGTATTCCCCCTCCTGCGTCAGTTTAGTTGTTTTGCCTCCGAAACTGGCCGAACGCCGAACATGGTAATATGAAGCTGTTTGTAAAAATGTCCCAACTTTAGACTCGAAATCCCTCGGTAGCTTTTAAACTGACCACAGGACAAAAGATACATTTAGATCACAAAGTTAAACGAAAACTATATAACACACCGTCACAACCGTGGGCGCGTCGAAAGCGAAACTAACAAAGTTGAAGCCACTTTCTGGCCTCGAGTGCGTCAGCGCCCTCCATCTGTCGGTCGGGTAACTACTGAGATAAAGAGGTCGAGCTGCTGGCGCTCTCTTTCCCTTCATTATTGTGGCTCCGAGAAAAGACGTCAGGCTGGGGAATGCATGGTCCGGGGATCGATCCCCGTTGACCTTCTTAGTGAATCTCGCTTATTGGGATGCATTTTGCCTAGATATGTTTATGTATGAGTTATTATGACAAGTGTGTCCTCTATATTCATTAGATGCTTCTGCATTGCTCGCTTTGGGCTATGCATAGCTTATGTTAACTTGGCTTGCGTGTAACAATGTTTCGTCACGCTTGAGCGTTCCATTTTTCGCATAATATCCTTCCATAAACATATTTCGTGTTAAAATATAACACATTAATACAGCCATTTGCCGTGACCTTACACCCGTAATCTAAACGCAGAGACGCTACCAAATATGCAACCCTCAGCACACACTAATCTATCACCACCGTTAAAAGCAGAAACGTCACGGTGAGAAATGATCGGTTGCAGTGACACGTTTGGGGACTTGTGCCTTCAGTAAAAAAACAAAAACAAAACAAAACAAAAAATTCACACTACTTCTTTACTCCCACACTGTTTTCTCTCATGCGCTCTACTGTGTTTAGCAGTACTGATATCAGAACTTTCAAGTACTGGGTGTGAAAAAACACAAGCGCTTTCATTGGGTCTCCTTGAAACGCAGTCGTCTGAAAACTCTTTCCAAATAAACTGTGAGTTAACTTCAGACGACCGCTTTGCAATTGTCTAAAGTAATTCAGCAATTTGTTTTTGTTTTTTTCGGAGAACAGTCATGTATATTTTTACATAACAAATATCGCCACTTCCAGTGGATTGCCAAGGGACCAGCGCGATTCTTGACTCAATTTTTTATTTGCCGTTACCGGTATTTGTAGAACAGGCAATCTTGAGCCTAGAAAAAAATCCAACTTGCGCTCGTACTTCTACCGCAATAGCGACATGCTACTCCGCGTCGCTCTTGAAGCAGATTTCGCCCGCTCCATTGTATCTTTAACAAGTTGAAGGTAAAACTTTGGTATGTTTAGCATGAACGTTGGTTCAATTTAAAATATAGTGATTTGCTAATCCCCCTTCGGCTTTTTTGAATACTGGCCAAAAGAGCACGGCGGCGGAGTTGGAGTGGTTAACGTTCACCACACAGTGGTAATGTTGAGTAAGCAGCCTACGGGCGTTTTCGCTTTACGTGATACCAAAATTAGGTGAATGCACTTAACTTGACAATTGAACAGATCCTCCCCTCCTTGCCCCTTCTCGGACGTTCGATCCTTTAAAGGACACATGCAAAGAAGAAAAACATTTTTTTTAAACAGCTTAAATGGAAAAAGGATATCATAAAACGATTTTACAACGAAGACAAAAAAAAAAAATTTAGAGCTATATTTACGGCGCTATGCGAATTTGTAGTTGGCGCCCGCCGGAGCCGCCGCTGGTCACGTGGTAGACCCGCGCGCCGCCGCCCTGCGTCGCCGGCGCCGCAAAGTTACGCCGCCGCCGCACGCTGAGCATTGTACGACGCCGCTTCAACGCGTTTCTCCACGCCGCCGTCGCCGCCGCCGCACAAGTTCGTGTGCTTCGGGGCGCCGCCGCCGTCATCTGACCGGCGCACAGGTCAATCACGTCTGCTTGCGCTTTTTCAGGAGTTTCCTTTGGGCTCTAAAAGTTACTTATTAATCTTAGTTTTTTGTTATACTTCAAACAAAGATGAATAAGTTACTTTTAGAGGCCATAGGAAGCTTCCGAAAGAGCGCAAGCACCACGTGACAAATATGGGCCCGTCACGTGATAAATAAGGGCCACTTTTCTGCGGCGCCCGCGGGCGCCAACTACAAATTCGTATAGCGCCGTAAATATAGCTTTAAAAATGTTTTCTTCGTTGTAAAATCGTTTTATGATATCCTTTTTCTATCTAAGCTGTTTAAAAAAAATGTATTTTTTCTTTGCATGTGTCCTTTAAGAGTGTATACCATTTGGTTTTGGTACTTCTGAACTTCGTGCATATTACCTCGAACCAACCACGTCCCTCAATATCTGTTTGATGTCATTGAAATGGCAAGGGCTCCTTGCATTTCTGTAACTAGTAAGGTAGCTCCAGCATCGCTCAACCCCTGCTTTTAAAATTCAACTGATCACTCGCCACTTCCTGAAACTGAAACACAACGCTATGGGATAAAAGAAAGTTATTTTTGTTGCAGAAATGGTATGATGCGTATTTCTTCGCGATAGATAACTTTGAAAAGGATCGCGTAATTTGGTCCAAGAGGTAGCTATCTTATTCCACAAGTCAAAAGGCGTTCCAAAAATAAAAAGAAAAAGCAAACACAAATAGTCCCATAAATCTCATAACACCCCTGAAAGACAAGCACGTAAAAGACCTTCGGAACGAACTAATTTAAAGAATCGGCGATTCAGCTCGAGATCTCGCGCCTATAGGCGTGCACTGGTACAGCGATTACTGGTTAAAAGTGCTAAAAACGACGGACGAGTAGAAGAGACACACACCACAGAACACTACTTATAACTGATTTAACCTTGGGAAAACAACCTACTGCGAAACCCACAAGACACACATCCCATTCACTTCCAATCGCCAGTCATCACATTTTCTGCTTTCTCACTGTGCATGATAGTAAATACGATAGCTCCTAATATACATTGTTACTGATGTAGCACTAACACAATTACCTTTGTCACAACCTGAAATAAAAAAAAAAATGGTTCCGCTATTTCCCTTTTCTTCTTATTCTTGTTTCATGCAAAGATAATGGTCTTGTCGAAATATGGTAAACATTCACACCTATTACGATGCACCGCTGATTGCCAGAGGGGGCTGACCTCAACGACAAGGCATGTTCTCTCGGCCTTCCGTTCACGAATCCCCCCGACTGCCCCACGTACACCTTCCCACAAAAGCGAGGAATTCTGTACACAAACCCCACTTCGCAGCCCATATACACTCTAAAAAGAGCCCGTGCGTCTACTTTCCCGCACAACATTCGGAGAGCCAATCACCGCAACTCACGGAGGCAACTCAGCGAATGACGATGCCGAAACATATGATTAGACCAAAAAACGCAGTCTGAGTTCTGACATTAAGCAATGCAAGCATGACGTTTTGCATTGCTTAATGTCACAACTCAGACTGCTTGTTTTGGTCTAAACATATGTTTCGGCATCGTCATTCGCTGAGCTGCCTCCGTAAGTTGCGGTGATTGGCTCCCCAAGTGTTGTGCGGGAAAGTAGACGCACGGGCTATGTTTAGAGTGTACTTTGTCGCGTGCTCTTTTGACATATATTTACTCGCGTACTTCCACGTTCAACCATTCCACTAACTTGCTTAATTTTCGTGGAGCTGAGAGGAGAACCGAAATGCCATGCTTTCCCCCCACCTTTTTTATGTTATGGCTAACATTATGTATATACGGAATCACCAATGATCTTATAGCTGGCTTTATCCCCTTCCCCCTCTTCCCTCCTCCACGAAGCTTTCTTAACAAGCCCTCTACCAACCCCTAATGAGCTCAAAGGGGAAGCCCCCCTCCTCCAGTTTCCTCACCTGTGACCCGAAGCTATCGGCTACCTTGTGTGGTCAGGACTTCGTTAAGGACGCGTTCAAGCAAATTGTGGCTATACCCCTCTCAATAATCTTGGAGCTGTTAGAGTAATAGGGTAAAACACCTTTCTTTGCCCTAGGAGAGTGAGTCCAGCATACATGCTACGCGAGAAGTTTCAACCTCAGATCTAAAAATTGCTGCGCCTCCTTCACCGGGTTGTCCCTTGAAACTCAAAGTCGAGGCGCTATTGTTAAACATCTTTAACATATCTACTCACTTTGCCCTTTGAGTTTACTATCACGTTGGATATGAGACTGTCGAGATCAATAAAATATGAATGATTTAGTCCCCCGAACAGCAAAGTCTTCTTGTGCCCAGCGGAAGTGCAGTTATGACGGCCACAAAATGAGATTTTGCGATGAATATTTTGTAACGAGATCCGATTAGGGCGTGTAAGGTACCGCGACAGTGATTGAAAGCCGGGACATCATCACGAGGAGTGCTGAAGACTCTAAAGGCATCACGTAAGCTGGATATGCTCAAAACGGGAAACATTAAGAGCAAGAACAGGGCGAGTCTATAAAAAAAGGAAAAACAAATTCGAGACGGTTTTTTATGATTTTTTTTTTTTTTTTTACGGTTCGTAATCAAGTGAATATACGTACAAAGCGGGTTGATTCAGTTTGTCAGCCACCGCGTAGGTACGAAAGAGAGTGAGGGGCAAGCTGACAAGAAACCTTCTTCTGTACAATATTATAGGGTGCTTTTGATCTCGAGGATTGTTATAAAAGTAACCAAGAAAATAGGCACCTGCACCAAGCGAGGTCAAATTTTCATCAACGATGTATTTTAGCGGTGCGTTTTACATCGCTAAGTTTTAAAGCATAGCAATATTCTTCCTGAAAAAAAAACGAACCGGATCCTTCAGAATTTTTTGGTGCTACTGAATAGAGTGTCAAAGATTCGTGATAACGGCATCCTTGAAAAAGTTACTGGATATGTCTATGAAGGAGTCGTGATAACATCGGATCTAAACGGAAGCACATATGTTAATTATGGTGCTAACAAAGCTTTAGCCGAATTAATTTCTTTTGATGAGAACAATAAAACGCCCTATTCACGACGTCACATATTTCGGATATACCAATCTTGTATTACGATAAGCAAATATATATTGGTTCTCACACGCAAAGAAACATACACATTATTGAGTGTACTCATCCCTATTGAAAAATCTCATCTGTATGAGAAATATCTGTGTCCAATAAACACATATGGATCATACAAGATATTTAAAACCATTTAAGAACCATATAAGAACTATATAAGATATATAAGAACATTTAAGAACCATATAAAAAAGCTTGTGAGAAGTTTTTTATACGTTTTTTATATGGCTCTGATATGTTCCTATATATCCTGTATGATTCAGATATGTTTGTTAGACACAATAAATTTCTCATACAGATGACTTTTTCACTAGGGAGTGAGAAGCAATTATATTTGTATGACCAAAAACATACAAAAGGTTATGCGAGCTGGTACATATTAATCATGATGTTAAACCCTTTGAGTGGGAAGGAAACTTGACGATAAATTATTTTAATACTATTAATAAATTTATCTTCTCTTAGCAGTCTCAAGTTATAAACATTTTGATTAGATTTGTTTGTAATAAATACGGTCGCTTCGGTTCTTCTGCTGAATGGCCTAAAAAAAAGGTAATGAAACGACTGACATTTAGTGTCCGTGTAAAATTAGGACGTCTTCGATTCAGGTACCCCCTTTTAAAGGACACTTTTATCATGTAAAAAAACGCGCATGTTAACAAGTCAGAAACAAGGACTAGACAAACACAGCAATGTACTTGTGGGGTACTCGTTCACTAATAACGGTTTTGGGCACTCTTTTTCCCCTGCTGCTTAGAAAGACTAAAATATCCTTGACCCTCAGTTTTTCAGCTTCACTAGTGTTGAATATTTGATTGAAAGAGGTGAGATGCAAGTTGTAAATGAATAATGTCTGTCGTTTTTGTTCTTGTATTCATGAAATACGTGATCTTCCGTTGAAGTTGCTATTCCTCTATCTAACTATAAAGGGGGTTTGATTTCAGTTCGAACTATATAATAAATTAAACGCGTGAGTGGAACACTAATTCGATCTTTGCAGGTAAGTCACACGGCCAGGGGGGTGGGGGGATATATAATGCTAATCGGCATAATAGGTCACATAATTACCTAAAATGTGTTGATTAACTTTTTGGCTATAAAAAATGACCATATTTTTCTAATTACAAACTTGCGGAACGTCATCGAAGACCCCTAAATTAGCAAATTTGAGGAAAAAACACAGAAAAAACTTGAAGTACGTGTGAAGAGCGGAGGTGCACACCAAGGGTAGAAGTGAGAAAATGCAGAAAATAAAGTTATTCATCTTGTCGCACCGTTAGCTTGCTCCTATAGCAGACTTGTGTCCGTTAGTTGAAAAATGTAATGGATTACAATTACAGATTACCGAGCCTCATATGTAATCGATAACCGTTACAAATTACTTTCACTAAAAAGTAACGAATTACTTTACTCGTCTCTTTCACGTTACGTTTTACGTACACTTAACAAGAAAACAGTGGAAACAATTTTGGTGTGTTTAAAAAATGTTCTGCAACGCCGTTTTCCATTTCTCTGTTAAAATAAAATATTGGATTTAAGTGAAAGAGTCGAGGTGCCCTCCGTGCACCTGTAAGCTGACAAGGCACCTGAAAGCTGCAACCACACCCGCCATCCCGCTAGCTTACGGCGACCGGAAATGATCCCTGGATTTTTGCAGACAAAGCTAGCGGCTACTCGTCGGTATCTTCTTGATCTTTGTTTTTTGCATATTGATATAGTTTCTCTCGTGATTCTAGTGACCGGTCACACAAAAAATCATGTTTTCTTTTCGGTTATCCTCCTCTTCATGATAATTTCTATTTTCTTGAACTTGCTATCTTTATGCTGTTGAATTGCCTTCTGATATTGCTGCAGTTTCCGTATTATGTTTATTTTTTTGAAAACGTTACGAGCAATTAAGCAATTAGTTACACATATTTGGTAACAAATTTCACTGCAAATTACTGTTGCAGAAAGTAACGTGGCAATGACAAAATTACTTGAAGAAGTAACGGATTAGTTCCCAAGTCTGGACTGTAGCACGACTGTTAACCTTGCTGCACCGCCGCGCTTTCTACGCTTTCTATGGGCTTCAAGTTCATGCAAAAATTTATTCATTTAACGATTTTCGATGACCCTCCAGAAGTTTATATTTGAAGCCATATGCTTATTTTCGCTAATTAGAAAGTTAATCAACAAAATATTAGGTAATTATTCAATTATCATACCTGACCGTATAACTCACCTACTCGATCGGATTTGTATACTTTTCAGGATTACTTCAATACATATGTCCCATTTAAAATCAAATGACTTGTATATTGAGTATCTTATACTCCGAATGTCTGTATAATCTCTGACATATATTGGCAGTATCGTAAAATAAATAATAAATCAATTAAACATTCACCGACGGTCGCCGACGCCGAGCACCGAGGAACGCCGAAGGTCATGTTTCTTAACTCCTGTCGAGATATGGCGGAGTGTGTTGCAGTTGGGAAACACGATGACGGCAGCCTTTGATCAGGTGGAGGATATTCATCATGTAATATAAGTTTCTTCTGCAGTGAATCGGGCACGTTGATGTCGGAACCAACCCGACTTGCCAGAAATGAAGGCAAACCCGATTGCGCAAACATGTCACAGACACGTTGTTCAGTTAGGTTACTTCGTCCGTAGCGCCACCTCTCCATCTCCATCAGTTCTTTCGGCGTCTGCCGTTGATATTCTGAAATATGCACTTATTTTTCTAAAGGAACAAAGCTGCCTATTGGAATTGCACGACATAAAATGCGCCAGGATAGCACACGTTTCATGAAAATAAGAACTCACTACGTGAAAAGGCCGATATTTCTTGACGCATTGCGTAACAAGCTGCAAAATCGAAACCACCCTGTAGGAAATTCTTTTTTATAAGTCGTAAACATAGCAGGAAGACATCATCGTACAAAAAAGAGTGTAAAAGAGGTTGCAAGGGGCCGAAAAGGGGAAACTAGGATTTATGGTAATATACTTATAGGTGCGCCCATAGTAGTTGGAATCAAATAGAGCATTTTATTCCTAGCTTCCGCAGTCCAAGAAGTGAGAAAAAATTGCAGTCCACAATGCATCGAATGTTTGTTGATTGTTTGTCCATTTGAAGCTGGAAATCATTCATTAGAGAGTTTTAGGGAACCTTTTTTGCACATCCGATATGCTGCGATGGGCCCTCCGGCACAAACCGCGCATATGCGAGTTTTTTGTGGTCACGCATGCGCAGTTCGGCCCATCATACCGTATCGGATGTGCGAAAACGGTTCCCTATTGAGCCTGTGTGTTAATACGGTGCACCACAGGACAGACATATTAACAACTGACGAGTCTGGATAACAAACCATGTAGAACAAACAGTTAATTTTTTAGATACCAGCCATAAAAAAAGTGCTCGGCTTCGTTATATGTTCGCGTCGGCATAAAGAAAGATGCATAAGATGATAAAAGAGGCCATGGAATATAAAATAAGATAAAATACGGAACGTACATAATCAACGACTCTCAGATTATTAGGTTTCTTCAATACGGTCACACATAAAATAAATGCGAGTAACCTGGAACGCATCGCTCCTCTAAGACGTTGCGATCTCGTGGTTTCAAGTTGCTATATGTTGGCGGAACAATTGCGGCCAGCTTTTTGTACGATGGTTATACCCCGCGGCGAAAAGAACACGCCGGTGTTGCTGAGCATCGACCGAATTTTTGTTATGCTGGTCGCCTTTCAGAAACGGTCCTTATCGTGGTTTCCTCACGTTTCCGGAAGGGCTTCATTCATCATGAGTGCTGGACGACGAGTACAGATCCGATAAAAAGACACAGACGGACAGTATTTGGTGGTATTTGGCACTGGGAACGTCTAGAGTAACAGCTAACATACCGATACGCAACAAGGTAGTTTTTCTCCTTCTACGTTTCCGTGATTGCTTTTAACGACATACGCCTTTACTGGCTCCTGAGTGGTAGCTCGTACCATTCTGGATGTATATATAGAGTTGCTTTAGTGAATCTTCCACTGTAAAACGAGAAGACAAAATCGACACCTGCACATAAAAAGTTGAAACCTTCATCGAATGTGGTTTAAGGTGGTGCATTTTAGCTGACGAAATTTTAGGGTATCGCTATCTTTCTGTGAAAAATGGGAGCAACAAACTCGCCAGGGTCAATGGCGGACGGGCTCGCAAGTGGCAGAGGTAGCGACGCTTGCAACGCACGGCGTCATCTCTCGATTAGCGCAGCGAGCCGACGACAGAGTGCGTCATCTGCTCGGTACACCTATCGGGAGATCGCTCCATGCGTTACAAGCGTCGCTAACTCAGCCACCTGCGAACCCTTCCGCCGTTTAGCCTGGCAAGTTTGGTGGTTTAATTGTTCGTCGAAAGAGAGCTATGAATTAAAATTTTGAAGATGTTGAAGATGTTGAAAATGTTGAAGATGTTCAACCAACTCACCCACCTTACCGCCTTGTTGAAAGATAGCAATTATGAATACCGCTTCACGCACTAACCTATTCTTCTTCCACAGCAGAGTGCTTGTCTAATGATCAAGGGTTCCACTTGGTGCTCTTCGACTGGTGACTTCCAATTTCCTTACCCCTTTCCTTCAGGTTCCTTCACAGCTCTGTGTGGTGAACCATCTCTGCGGGCGGTCATCAATTGTATCCTTTCTAATTTTTTTTTATCCTCATTTGATTTATTTCTAACCCTTTCGGTGTCTGCAACACGCGCCTTTTTGTGACAAAGTGGCCCCTTCCCCTTTTTCATTAGAGGCTGGCGCTGTGGGATGCAAATTTCCCCGAACCTCTTCGCTTCCCATTTGTCAAGGACAAGTAGTGCCGACTGGCCCTTTTCACAGCGGGAAGACCGAAGAGCGCTATCGTTGTTTATTTCTGACAGTTTTCCGATTTCTTGTAGGCACTTCCTTTTTTTTTCTTCTCTGAATTGGATGCCGCCTAAAATACATTCTATAAGACGCCAGAGCCGCGGTTGCCAACTTTCTGTTTCTTTATTTATTTTTATTCAAAATAACCCTAACGGCCCTCAAACAAGTGTATGGCGGAAAGGGGGGGGAGGAGTCGGAGAGTGGAGAGATCATAAAATATATTATATAACAAAATGTATTCAAAACGGCAAAAGCAAGATAAAATATACAAGCTAAAACAAGCTGTAGAAACTTCTTCCCAACTCTTGCAAGGAATATTTGGCGGTTTATAAACTCCCTCGATTCTATGCTATCTCAAGGTATTATATAACGTGTCCCTATTTTTTTCTTTTTGGTTCATACTTTTTCAGTCTCAATTAACGGGGGTAAAAATACAAAGCAAAATCCCTCGGTTAAGTGATCTTTTTTTTCTAATTTACTTTTTGAACTTATAATTATGTTCCGAAAATCATCGGTAGGAAGAATATTAATACAATTTTACACGCTGAAAGCGCTACACATGCTTGCGCCAATAATTTATTTCCTACCCTATGAAACAAATGAGAACTGTACATCTAGCATCGTGCAGCGCTCTAGATAAATCCGTACAAGGCTTTCACCTCAGTGTTACAGGGCATTGGAATCTGACCATGTAGATTTGTCCGCCTGCGCACGTTGTGAGTAAATGTTTAGCTTAAATTAAAACGCCTACGGTTCAATAAAATGACGTGATACAGCGCAGTTCCTTTTTTTTTCTTTTTTGCTCTAAATTTAAGTATTCCGAGGCATCAAATCTGGACGCATAGTTATTTGCTTTGCCCGCACACATAGCCCCATGCTGAAATGCGTTGTTCTCGTTCCATGTCTCAGAAAATAAATAAATGTATACCCATCTCTGATTTCTTTGCAAATTTGATAAGAGGCTCTCATCGTGGCAGTAATCCCAACTAGCAGGCGCCAGCCATCCTTCTCCTCCTCTTCCATACCATGCTTGATTTTTTTTTTTCCCAAAAGGAACGAGGAAAATGACCCCTTTATAGGAAAACTAACTTTCGGTTTCGCATTTTTATTTTTATTTTAATGCTGTGCTTTCCCAATAAACCCGCTGTCATAGCAGCACTCAAGGCTGATTGCACTGTCACGGTAGCGCTCAAGGCTGATTGCACAGTTTATAAGAACACACCATATTTGTGTCGCGGGTCCTTTGGCACGGATGTCGACACCTAGACAATGACTGCCTCCGTGTCGCTGTCGCGACAAAATAGACAGTTCGTCTGATTCCCGCTTTGCCAAACTTCACGTTTTTTCTTTCATGATGAGCATCTTCTAGAGAGAAGACGAGCGCCTCTCAAAATGAAGGGGCACAGTTGCAACATACTAGCCAATATAGATGAAAACAGACTGAACCGCACAAATCAGCTAAACTGATTGCACCTGGTCGCGCTATTCTTCTGTGATTGCGAAAGATTGGGTGAGGTACGAGCCTCACTACGAGGTTGGCAAACGATTTCTTGTGAAGCAGTTCGTTATTTATGAGCGGAATCGTGCACCTCTCGCGAAAGCTGACATTCCGAGTCTCGGCTGTGAAACACGTCCTTTGTATTTCCTTCCTTACAATACTAGCTGAGATGGTCGACGTCGATACTGCCAATCGCAAGCTGAATCGGACCAACTGAATTAGGCATAACAAGTCGGTGATGGTCACTGGTAACAATGATCAACATCTCCTTGTGTCTACTGTTTACATCGAGCCTGCTTACCAACCTTCAAATTTAAGTCTTTTGAGGCCTGCAGTTACTTCTTATCGCAAGTACCGGGCCAACATTTGGTCTACGGACCGGCGTCGTCTAAGAGAGCAGACGACAAGCAGAAACGTTTGAAAGAGCAGACGACAGTTCGAACAATCAGGCGGCCGTTTGAACTTGAAGACGCACTGAACGTAGTCCGCAGGTGGTCCGCCCAACTCGACGGTTTTCTGGCGTTCATGTTGGAACAAAACAAATAAATCTGATGACCACAAGTATCCGTGAATTCAACCCAAAGTGCTTCCCGCCCAAGCAATCGTTGTCCGACGGCGTCTGCTTTTCCCTTTTCACGGCACATATCCCAATTCTCGGACGATCCGAGCACGTGAAAACTGTCCTTCAAACCTTTCTCGACACTTTTGGTACGGCCCCAGTCGCGGCGTTTTGACGAGAAGGCAGGTTTTTGTCTGGTTCCTTTCAAAACAACGCGGGAATACACGTCTGGCATGGGGACTTCTGCCCACAGCCCCAGACCGGAAGTGTCTTAGCTATAGGTAGACTGGCGTTCAGTTTTGTTTCTAGAAGCTTTATGGTTTAGAGGAAGAAGGGTCTTGTTCCTTCTACACTCATAAAAAAATAGTAGAAAGTTAGTAATTGCAGCAGGTATTGTCTTTTTATGACCGTTACCACCTTTTTACTAGTTATTTACTACCTGAAACGAGCGATAGATTGTAGAAATTGGTAACTGCAGCAGGTACTACCTTTCTCTGACATTTATTACGTTTTTACTAGTTATTTACGATCTCAAACGCGAGACACGTAGTAACTGCAGCTGTTACTGGCTGAAAAGGTTGAGCAAGTAAACACCACTGATGCCTGAAATACTGTACCTCGTATACTTGGTTTACTTTCTATAAATAATAATTGGAATATCTTTGAGAGCGCTAAATAATTACAAGCTTTTCAATGACACTGTCTAATTATTACATTTTTGTAAAAAACATAAATAGCACCCAAAAAGGGTGACATAAATTAAATAAACGAAACATATACGCGAACAGCAATATATACACTTATTTTTTATTGTTTATAGCATTCATGGTAACGGGCGCCAGATAAGAAAAGAAAAACAACTTTATATAAAAAAAAATTCGGCTCAGTACGTTGTCTGTCATAAAACACCTTTCCCTCAGTGTAGGCTCAGGAGGAAGTATACTTGGTCAGTCACTTGATATGCCGAAGATTTTTTTAAAGGAGTCTTATTGCCTTTTGCACCGATAAATATAAAATGCATGCAGACAGAGGTTGCTGGCGGTCCCGAATCAACATCAAAACACACCAACGCGTTTGCAATGAAATAATCCCAAAGGAGTCTCTTTCTATTCACTATGACAAACGACCTAGCTACTCAGAGGGCGGAAGAGTAACAAGGACCGTGTAATGCGACTTTCGACTTACTTAGTGCAGGCTGCTTGACGTTTTAAATGATTCGTATATATCGTTGCCAGTGGCTGGGGGCACAACCATATCAAACCGATTTCGTTTCACACAGGTTGTCACAATTCCCGCTACAGCACTACTCAAGCTCGAAGGGACACTGGGGTCAGGCGTGCTTGTCACGTCCTGCGTTTCATTGCCAAAACAATAAGTTCTGAGAAGTTACCGGAATGCGCCAGGTTCGGCTAGTGCTCTTGATAAAAATCAACACGCTTTTTGACAAAGAAATCAGCTTCTCCGCAGACCAGGTACGGACACTGCGCGTGCGGAAAGACTAAAGTTGCGCGAGGGTAAGCGCCTGCGCATGTGCAATGCCTACAGCAGCACGACGGCAGTGTTGTCGGTGTATGCGGAGCGCAAGTTCCTCTGCCTCTTTTGCAGGGGTTGTGGTGTCGTCAAAACGCCGAGTTCTAATTGGCTCTGAATGAAGGATAGTGGGTAGACCTAGGGACACCTTGCTTTGAGCCGTGAGGTCTTCCCAGTATCCTTCATTCAGAGCCAATCAGAGCTCGGCGTTCTAACGTCCCCAGAACACAACCCCTGCAAAAGAAGCAAACTAGCGCTTCGCATTGACGGGGTGACAACACATTTACAATGCCCCCCCCTCCCCAGAAAAAAAAGGAAAGAAAAAATGAAAGCCGTTTACAACTCCCTGTAACGCCGAATTGGAGCGCAGCTCTTGAGGAGGAGGAGGGAAGGGTACTCAGGGGAGGGTATACCTCTCCTCATCCTCCTCCTTCTCCTCCTCCCCTCATCCTTCAATCTCCTCCGGGGGGGGGGGGGTTCACGTGACCTCAGGGGGGAGGGGGGTCACGTGACCTTGGGGGGGGGGGTACGTGACCTCAGGGGGGGGGTTACGTGACCCCCCGTGGTCACGTGACCTGGGGGGTTACGTGACCCCCCGTGGTCACGTGACCTGGGGGGTCACGTGACCTCGAAGGGGACGTGACCTCGGGGGGGGGGGGGCTAAATTAGAGTGGCGACGTGCTGCAGCGAGGGTATGTACAAACAAAAAAATAAAATTCAAAATGCCCTAAAAGAAGCAAGGGTTATGTAATTTGCAGCTAAAGTCTCGTTCATCCGCTGCCTACACCAAAATAACATTTCCTTGGAGTGCGGGTTTCTCTGCAAAGATTAAGACCCTCAAGCGGTGGATAGGTAGGCTAGGCAGTATGCATTTTTTTTACTGTCTGGCCCTATACATAAGTAGTATCTGCTTTCGTAGGTGAGCGCAATTTGTATCTAATATTTCACTGGATAAGCTTCATTCTATTATTTTGTATTATCCATAGTAGCGTTCTTTGCCCGGCCAGTGTATAATGAATCGTCTGGCCTCTTTAATGAGAAGTCCTACCCTTTGCAACTGCGACTATGTTGGTGCCCACCTCTTGTTCATGAAGTAGTAGACGATGGGGTTGTACATCGCGTGCGACATGGCCAGCCAGTACATGGCCAAGTACACGTGTTGGATGTAGTCTACGTAGGCCACCTTGGGGTGATGAAAAACGTAGATGAAGTAGATGTGGTAAGGGAGCCACGAGACCGTGAAGAGGACAACCACCGTGAACAGCATCTTCACCACCTACGAGAGAGACAGGGGATATTTTGCGTCAGTTTAACTCTGAAATTCGGATGGTCAATTTGTTACGTTCTTAGTTTACTTTTAGAAATAATGAGCAATAAAGGAGCAATAGCGTAATCACTAGGTTTCCGCAACTGTTAAGTACCATACCTACCATTGATTTTTTTTAACAATTTGTGGTTTTTGTTTTAGTTCAAAAATGCTACTTAAAAAATCATCACTTAATATGTATCGACCTTTCTGCTGGATGCAAACTTATTAGAAGAATCACACCGCCCTTGAAAACGTCGTTCTTGCTTTCGGTGTTTCTAAAACGGCGTTTTATTCGTTCATATAGTACAGGCTAGTAAGTGTTTAAGATAAATGTATTGTCTGTTTAACACAAGGCCACATTCGCTATGTGGACAAAGGTTTTGTGGACGAAATGACCAAACACATGAATTTTCGTCCGATTTCTATGGTGAACCTACACTATGAACGATATTCGGAAAACGAAGGTGTCCACATTAGCGGGACATCACGGTAGTGCGTAGCATACACTTTTTTTGAAGAGTGTAAATTTGCTGTGTGTATAACACAAACAGTGCAGCAACTTGCCACGCAGGGAAGGCCCGCATATCTCTCGGTTTTTATATCTCTTCTCTACATAAAATTAATAATACAAAAAAGAAAATCAAAGACGCCGCTTTGTGCGAAATGCTGTCGATTGCACAGGCGCTAAATTTTATTTGAAGTTCGAGCAAAGCGGACAGTACAAGCGCGAATATGTTGTCTTGAAACTGGGCCGCATTGAACTAATCTGTTTGCACCGGGCTCGCAAATGTGGCCTTGGTTTCGCTCGAACTTAAGATGAAACAGAGTATAACCCGGGGCTTTGAGATGTGGAGTGAAGCTTGAGCTCTCAGCTGCCGGAAAATGTTTTTACATGCAATCACTCGACTCAGCCGTCTGTTGAGTGACAGTTTCTGAATAACTACTCAAGAAAAAAAAAAGTTTACATAGAAATCAAGACGTATTTCCTACGACCTCAATCTATTCCAGGAAACATTCGTAAAAAAATAAATAACGTTCCAGGTCATTAGGGAATTTGATTTTATAAAATGTAATGCGGGAAAAATCAGAATAATGGTCTACACCCTTAGTTAAAGAATAATAATAATAAATGCCTCACATGACCCACAACAACGCCATGAAACTTTTATATAAAAACTGATTCCTTATACTAATTGATAAAACGTTTTGGAGTATTAATTAGGGTGGGTTATTTTTTGAATTAAAAGGAAATACCGCCCACGTGAATTTTTACACTAAAGTCACGGTCGTTTCTAGCGGAATGTATTGTTACGGTTGGGTTAAAATTGGTTCATGTACAAAAAAAAACTTTATTTTTTTTAATAAAAGAAATTTATCGGGCACCATATCAGAAAGTTGCAAATACCTTTCTAAAAAAAATTCTTGTTTATGCGAACATTATAAATTGTCTTGAACCTTTCACTACCTTATGAATTTCAACGTACATTCACAGCATGCACGCTCACTCTGGATGTTTCATGCAGTTATTCCCGAAACCCAATGAAACTAATCTTGCGCATCGGAAACTCTTCTTTTGTGCAATTCAAGTCGTACTATAGAATGGAATTGATTTGTACTAATTAGGAAACTTAGAGAAAAGAGTAATTACAAACTTAGGGAAGGTTTTTTTTTGTTTTTTTTTTAGCAAATTATTGGAGGGCACCGGATTGCCTGGGATACTAGGACGATAAATTAAGACAGAGCGGAGTGTTCCAGTGATTACGCGGGAAACCATTCTACTATAAATACCAACGGGAGGATATCGAACGGTAATTACGGCAGTGCGGATGAATAATAAATATATAAATACCTTACAGTTTTTTTTATTTTTATTTAGTACATACTGCAGGCCTTTTGATCGGTCCATGCAGGTGTGGGGTAAAGTACACATTCAAACCATTATTACAATGTTTATCATAAATATTATTAATTAAAACTTTCATAACTAACAATCAACGGCAAAAAAACGTTTGTACAACATATTTTCAAAGAGGTTTACAACACTAGAGAGCACAATGGCAATACATAAAAAGGATGATCATCAAGTGCTTTATTAAAATTCGGGGCTGTGAATATATAGTAAGGGAGGGCGTTCAAGTCTGATATGATGCGTGAAAAATATGAAGACATGAAAATGTTGCTTCAAGCAGAGATTGGTTAAAAAGAAAACTGATGGTGGTTCCTAGTGGCTCTAAAAGATAATGAGGTTCAATATTAATTAGAGTCGACGCAGAGATTGTCGTAATAAAGAAGGTACAAAAACCTCAGTCTTGCAATCTTCCTACGCTGTTCTACGGACATGATATTGTTTGCCGCCGCTATTAAGAAGGATGGGGAGTCAAGCCTCTTGTACTCTCTATAAATAAAACAAACTGCTTTCCTTTGGAACGTCTCAAGTTCTGATGCCTCTTTTTTCGTGTTCGGATCCCAGATTATATTAGCATATTCTATTTTTGACCTTAAGCAGGAGTTGTACGGTCGGAGTTTAAGGGAGCTTGGAACATTTCTTAACTTGCGTCGTAGGAAACCTTATTTTCGAAAAGCTGAGGAACTGATATTTTGAATATGGCTGGACCATCGTAGATCGCTTGTTAGGATTACTCCAAGATATTTGCATTTATTCACTTTGGTTACTCTAACATTATTTACTGAATTTGTGAATTTCAAAAGTTTAATTTTCCTGGCCATGCGTAAGTGAAGTCTTCCCGGAATTCAGTTGCATTTCCCACTCATTACACCAATCGTCAACTAGATTAAGAGAAAAATGAAGTATTTTTGGTCATCGAAAGCGGATATGGTTTTAAACAAAACACAATCATCTGCAAATAAGCGGATATTAACGTTCGTACTCACAGTTGATACATATCATTTATATAGATGAGAAATAGCAGGGGACCAAGTAGACTGCCCTGGGGAACACCAGAGGAAATATCGAGTGTACATGAAAACTCACCTCCAACTTCGACAAACTGGTTACGATTGTATCTCTGTGATGCGAAATTAGAGCGCAGCTCTTGATGTATTTAGATTTTTCGATATACCGTGATAACGAATTCAAGGAACAAATATCTATATGCACTATCCTAAATAATATGAGCGTGAACGCGCCTCCGCGGCGACAAGGCGCTTTCACGCTCATATCGTTTCCGAGAGTACACATATGGACCACGTACTGTTGCGCACGTTATATATATATATATATATATATATATATATATATATATATATATATATATATATATACACATAAGCGGAGGACCCTCTCCTCTTCCTCCTCCTCTACCCTCTTCCCCCCTCCTTTTCCCCCGGTTATGCCGACAGCGACGCCAACGCCGCAAAACACGGGAACGAGTGCCTAAGAGCTGCGCTCTAATATTGGCAGCGACCTTTACCTTCAAAGTCCTATAACGGATCGAATGCGTTATAGGCAATCGGTGAGGGAATCGATGTGTCACGTGACGTAGATTTGTCCGCTAAATTTAGTGAGAAAACTGAATGGTTGTATAGGTCACGTGTCGGCAGGTCACGTGACGTCGATTTCCCCTCGCTAAATGTAACGGGGAAACTGGATTGGTGTCTAGGTCAAATGAAGTAAAGTTTCCCGCTAAATCTAGCAGATAACTGCATTGATGTTTTGGACACAGAAGGCGTGAAGTTCTTCGTTAAATTTAGCGGGGAATCTGAGTTTAAGTATAGGTCGCGTCTCGCCAATTTCCTTGAGGTGTATAGGCCACGTGTCGGCAGGTCACGTGACGTCGATTTCCCCCGCTAAATGTAACGGGGAAACTGGATTGGTGTCTAGGTCAAATGAAGTAAAGTTTCCCGCTAAATCTAGCAGATAACTGCATTGATGTTTTGGACACAGAAGGCGTGAAGTTCTTCGTTAAATTTAGCGGGGAATCTGAGTTTAAGTATAGGTCGCGTCTCGCCAATTTCCTTGAGGTGTATAGGTCACGTGTCGGCAGGTCACGTGACGTCGATTTCCCCCGCTAAATGTAACGGGGAAACTGGATTGGTGTCTAGGTCAAATGAAGTAAAGTTTCCCGCTAAATCTAGCAGATAACTGCATTGATGTTTTGGACACAGAAGGCGTGAAGTTCTTCGTTAAATTTAGCGGGGAATCTGAGTTTAAGTATAGGTCGCGTCTCGCCAATTTCCTTGAGGTGTATAGGTCACGTGTCGGCAGGTCACGTGACGTCGATTTCCCCCGCTAAATGTAACGGGGAAACTGGATTGGTGTCTAGGTCAAATGAAGTAAAGTTTCCCGCTAAATCTAGCAGATAACTGCATTGATGTTTTGGACACAGAAGGCGTGAAGTTCTTCGTTAAATTTAGCGGGGAATCTGAGTTTAAGTATAGGTCGCGTCTCGCCAATTTCCTTGAGGTGTATAGGTCACGTGTCGGCAGGTCACGTGACGTCGATTTCCCCCGCTAAATGTAACGGGGAAACTGGATTGGTGTCTAGGTCAAATGAAGTAAAGTTTCCCGCTAAATCTAGCAGATAACTGCATTGATGTTTTGGACACAGAAGGCGTGAAGTTCTTCGTTAAATTTAGCGGGGAATCTGAGTTTAAGTATAGGTCGCGTCTCGCCAATTTCCTTGAGGTGTATAGGTCACGTGTCGGCAGGTCACGTGACGTCGATTTCCCCCGCTAAATGTAACGGGCAAACTGGATTGGTGTCTAGGTCAAATGAAGTAAAGTTTCCCGCTAAATCTAGCAGATAAGTGCATTGATGTTTTGGACACAGAAGGCGTGAAGTTCTTCGTTAAATTTAGCGGAGAATCTGAGTTTAAGTATAGGTCGCGTCTCGCCAATTTGCTTGAGGTGTATAGGTCACGTGACGTCACGTGACGTCAGGCGAGGCCACTTTCCCTGCTAAATTGAGCGGAACATGTACGGACGGACTGGACGGACCAAATTTTGAGACTGGGGGAGTCGCGTTAAAAAGGATTTCATGCTTTAAAGGACGATTGTTTTGGGTAGTAGGAATTTTCTCGATTCCGTCGGAGGACCAGAGCTTCTCATTAGGCTCTGGTTAGTTTTAACGCCTATCAGGTTATTTGTCTTTAACCCATAAGCACATGTTTCTCATTGCTCTCTTTTACCTAGGACAGGACGACTAGTAAATCTCTATATTTTTGTACGCTGCAACAGAACCCTGACACGTTTTGAACGTTGCACAAGGATCTATTTTCTGTAATCTAAATTGATGGAGGCTGCATATGCCCTTGCTATTTGAGCAGCATACCAGATTAAATAACGAGTCTTATATTTCAGAAGGCTATGACTGCCCTATTGAGAAAGTTCAATAACGACGCGCTTAATGGAGTGATATTTGTTTGCACCAAAAGCTCATTGCAGTTGTTGTAATGCAACAAAAGTTGAACGGCAAACGATAACCCAACGTACGGCGATACAATTCGATGTTGCAACACAACATCGCAGCACAATAAGAAACTATCGGTGTTGGGAGACAACATTGAATACAATATCAATATGAAGTTACCGATGATGGGATACAACATCGAACAGGTTATACAATACTAAGTTATCGGTGTTGGACACAACATCGAACACGATATACAATACGAGGTTACCGGTGCTAGGACTCAAATCGAACACGATACGTGACAGTGTCGGTTCTCACGATAAAATGATGTGTGTGTATAGGTTTGACAGGTCACGTACATGTAGTTGCTTCTTACTCGCACATTTATCGATATTGACCCACCTTTCTGGGTAATCCTGCGTCGTACACAAAATCCACGACAACATGCGAGGACATTTCACCCACCACTTTTAGTCGCCTGTTTCGCGAGATTCACACACTGTAAAAAAACGACGTCCGATCCAGTTACGAATGTTCTACGAGCCGAACCTGCTACGCCGATTGTTCCAGAAGCCCACGCGTGTACAAAAGGAGCTCCGCGTGGCAAGCCGGAGTCAGTCTCGCCCCAGCGTTCGACTCTGCTCTTACGCCGACTTCGACGCCCGCGACGCTCTGCTGTTATCTTCTGTTTCCTTTTTATATCTGGGTTCAAGTTCGCCCCATTGAACGTTCAGTTTACTCAGTCCTTCGCCGCCTCATCACTTGTCATTCGTGACAATATGAAGAGAGAGAAAGCTAGATATCACCAAAGTGAGTGTGCGAGCTCGGAGGCTATATCTCCGAGAAAACATATAATTTCACTTAAGACAGCGCGAGGTCATAAAAGCTCTAGATTTATAAAACGAGAACCTAACTGAGAAATACCAAAACCCCAAATACAAAGTCCGCAAATGCAGGTTCCCAATTATATTTTATTTCCGGGTATAAACACTGATCAACGCCTACCTACTGCAACAAGATTGATTAGAACTAAAATTTAACCCAGGCTTTACCTGGCATTACTAACGTTTTGGGTGAGGTTTTTGAAAATAAATGTTGCTATTCATTTAAATATTTTTCTTCGGTAGGTTTCTCCTACGTCACCAAAACTTAAAACTACAGGTAAAATAATTGAGATAAATGAATGGGGATCTGTTTTATAACAGAATTTAAAAAAATAATGATGTTAGAGTGCTGTCTGCCATCTCTATGCGACTGTTGTATTTATCTGGTCCTTGAAGAAGGGCGTCCGCCCGAAACGTTGTGTATTCCTTCGCGTTCACGTCCTTTTTTAGTGTAGCACAATCATATATCTTCTGCGATTTCGTGTTCAAACTTTATTTTTACTTCAACATATCTATCCTTAATTAAAAAATTGTCTAGGCGTACCTGTAACAGGTGGGTCGAGGGCGAATCCTACTTGAAGCTGAATTTTCTGACTCCGAGTCGTTTTCGGGGGAAGACGACTTGTTCCCCTCCCAACCTCCACAAATGGTCATGTTCACTGCCGCACTAGGCCTGCTCTTCAATGAATCGACTCCACAACATGTGGCTTATTACCGAGGCTGAAGTGCCCCGTCCTCGAGGCCGAAACTGCCCGCGCCCTTTGGTGCGTCAGCTATGCGGCACTCGGTGCGGCTTTTGCAAAAGCAACCTGAACCCCCGCGTCCTCAGCACACGGAGTGCGGAGTTGGAGAGAACACAGGAGGATTTGCCTCTTCAAGTGTCACGTGGAGCTAGGCTAGCGAAGTTCTAAAAACGGGGTGCGTTTGGCCTTCGCCCCTTGAAGATAGTTATCGTTATTTCCCTTTTCCCTTGGCACGACTTTTCAGAATCGCCCTACTGTTGTGCGCACGGCCCCGGGCACACGCCGCATACGACGATATTGAGAGAATATTTCGACGGAAAAGTGGACGCGGATGTAAGAGTACGCAAGAATGAAAGGGCCCGATAGGGAAGTTGAGAACTTGTTTTTCGGGCCGTTTTACCAACTTACTGGAGTCTGGGCTTCACCACTGAGCGTTCATTGCGGAGGATTGCGGTGTTCTCAGAAACGGGTGCGCCCCTACCCAGGTTTGGGGGTGGGGGGTCGCAGAGGCAAAATTATCTTGGCTGCCTTTTTCTTTCCATTTGATTCTTCCATGAAATGCGGGGCAAAACATCTCTTGAAATGCGGGGCAAAACATCTCGTCAGCGAATCAACAGTCACCCCGCTTGCTCAGAAAAGGGGGGGGGGAGTCTGGCTTGGGGGTGGCAACTGCCCCTTTTGCACCCCCCTGCGACGCCCGTGCCTGGGGATCTTCTGACGTGGAACAAAAATTTTGATTACATGGTGCCTTCTCCGCAATACGCCTTCGTCGGAATGCGGGCTCCCAGGCCGATATTAGAATCCACCACCTGGGGAGCCTTAGGCCGCCGCTTGGCCTCGGAGCCGCCGAGGTCAAGCACTTGGCTTACTGCAAAGCAAGAAAGAATAAGCGGCCGCAGCTTTAATCGGCGCTCAAGGCACCCGTGCGCATCCTCGGGCACCCAAGTTTTCGCTGTGCTGCGAAGCATTCACGTTTCACGCGTTTTTGAGGAGAAACGAAAACTGTAATGTTACATAATTATTTCATTTAATGTTTTATTTAGAATTTAACGAAAAGAAAAAAAGAAGAAAACAGCGATATGGGGTTTGAGCTTTGTAGCCTTCCGCAACAACATAAGTAAAAAAAATTACACCATCTTCCCGAGGGGAACCATGGGGTGATGCGGAGCATCGCGGATCGTTATTAACGGTGTTATTAACGGTGTTAGTAACGTTGTTAGCAACGTTGTTAACTTGCGTGTTATTACGTTGTTAACTTGCGTTGGTTACCACACATCGCGTGAACGTTGTTGGAAACTCCGCGATGCTCCGTCGTAGTTCAGCATCCGCCGCTCGACGTTGACGAATGAACGCCGCTTCTCGTTGCCGTAGTTCAGGGTCTGCCGCTCGCTTCAAGCGTTTGCGCTCAGCGTCGCGTGCCCTTCGCTGCGCAGCTTTGTCTTCAGTGGACGTAGCGTTGCTGTTAGTTTGTGGGGTGGTGCTGACGCTCGATTGCGCCAACCCACTAACTGACGGGACTGTTGCTTCCATCACACTTCATCGGAAGAACGGAGTGAAGTGGAGTCAACAGCGCTGAACTGAACGCGCGCAGCGCGCTACCGCTGCTTATATTCACACTTGAAGGAGAGGAGACTAGAGGAGGAGAGTTGTGCACGCGCGCGCGGTGTGAGTAGAAGCGAACGCACGCGAAGTGCACGCAGCTGGTAGAGAGAGAGAGCGGAGAGAGTAACGCGCAGCTGTTGGAGAGAGGGAAGGAGGAGAGTTGCGCATGCGGTGAGTGCGGACTACGACGCCGACGCCGACGCCGCGGGAAATAGACCCGAGCAAGAGATGCTCCGCATCTAAAACGGCTTCGGGAACAGACCATAATACATCTTTCACGCCGCGAAAGATGTATATTTGTAGCGTTTAATCTCAAGCCCAACACAAAACTCGCTGACCTTTTGTTTGTTCCTCAGGGCGTTCTGCTGGTGCTCGGTGAACTCTCCGATGCAGCGACTGCCCCACAGGACGACGCTCATACGCGTGTAGGTGACGGCCATGGTGGCAACAGGCACCACGTACGTCAGCACCAGGAACACCACGTTGTACCTGCACGTGAACCGTATTGGGAAATGAGTCAAGGCTGTAATGCATTTAACTTCATTTTTAATTTGGCATCAAACTCCGTGGTGCCATCTATTGGGTAGCCCCGGCGCACTTCCGGTTCATGCATATTTCCGAGTTTTTTACTCATCATTCTGTTATCACAGGAGTGAATTTAGTCTGACAGAGCTATAAGTGGCCATTTCCAGGAGATAGCCTGTACATTTGATTTCGCAAGTAGTTCAAAATCCGCCGTCTAGTTCACAACCGGAAGTGCTTGGAAGCTATTCGCACAATGGCGCCACCACTTTTCAACTCACACGAGAAAGAGCGAATAAGCGGGTACCGCCAGCACCATCTAAATGGACAGCCGTAGTTTCTAATTTCCTAGGAATCCTTTTGAGGGCCATCGCTGGACGCAGATTAGACAAGAGCTGAGTCACCTTTCGGCAGTGACTCCTGTTTTGACTATAGAGAGACTGTGGTTGCATCCCAGTCTTCGACAAATGCCAAGTGTTTTTTTTAATAAAGACAGTCGCGACATCGCAAGACTGGGACCAGATTGTGTTAGCGCCCGTCACTCCTTCTTTCAGATAAAGAGCGGCAGTACTTGGAGCGAGGAAGGCAAATCAGTGACGGTGTTGTAGCGAACAAGTGATATGCATTTTCGTTTTGTGTTTTTTTTTTTTCTTGATTTTTGTGTGTGGCATGTTTGCTATTTATACTGAATGCTAACATAAATAAATCTTCAGTTTAGAGTAAGCGCTATGTCCTGTCGATTACCTTTTACTTTGTCGTCGTCTTCGGCCTGTTTTGTTTTTAGTTATAACAGCCCATGGGCACGTCGCCGCCACAGTTTGACATCGACCCCGAGCTCCCAGCTCCAAAGCACCGGCAACTGGTTGATCTTCTCGCTGAATGCAATGACTGTTTCGCCACGTCGTCGAAAGTTCGCCAGTGGCGAAGAATCGCATCGTTACCGACGGCGACATGCACCGAGTCCACCAATCACCGTACCGTGTTTCTTTGAAAGAGAGGGAAGTCAATCATCGAAGAACAGATACAGGAATTGCTTGACGATGGCATCATCCTGCCGTCAAGCAGTCCATGGGCTTCGCCGGTCGTGATCGTAAAGAAGGACGGAACCCTGAGGTTTTGTGTGGACTACCGTCGACTGAACGTTATGACTAAGAAGGACGGCTATCCGCTCCCCCCCATCGAAGATACTCTAGACCGCCTGCGCCTATCCCGATATTTTTCGTCGATTGACTTGAAGAGTGGCTACTAACAGATCAAAGTTGACGAACGGCACCCGGGAGAAAACTGCCTTCGTTACGCCCGAAGAACTGTACGAACTTCAAGTGATACCCTTCGTACTTTGCACAGCGCCGGCGACCTTCCAGCGTGTCGAGGACACCGCGCTAGCACGCTTAACATGGCAGAGCTTTCTCGTCTACCTCAACGACGTTGTGGTGTTCGCCAGCAACTTCGACGAGCACTTATGGCGAATCCGTGCCGTACTTCAAGCCATCAAGATTGCTGGACTAACACTCAAGCCAACGAATTTTCGGTTCGCTTATGGGGAGCTCAAGCTCCTAGGCCATGTCGTGAGCAGCGAGTGTGTTCGTCCTGACCCTGAAAAGAAAAGAAGGCCGTAAGAAGAATCCTAGTCTTCTATGCCTCTACAGGCGCTTCGTTCGAGATTTTGCGAAGTTCTCTGCGCCACTGACGTACCTCTGAAAAGACGCCGTAAAGTTTCGGTGGAGACACGAGTGCCAGCGTTTGTTCGACAAGCTTAAACGAAGACTTCAAACACGTCCCGTTCTGGGCCATTTCGACCAGCATGCACAAACAGCAAATCATACGGACTCAAGTAACACGGTGCTTGGCGCGGTGCTAGTCCAAGTACAGGAAAGAACAGAGCGCGTAATCACCTATGCAAGCCGGACACTATCCAAGGCGGAGGGTGAATACTCTTCGATGTAGAAAGAATGCCTCGCTGTCGTCTGGGCCATCAACTAGTTTCGCCCGTACTTGTACTGAAGTCTGTTCCGAGTGGTTACGGACCACCACTCGCTCTGCTAGCTCGCGAATCTGAAGGACCCCTCAGGACGCCTCGGCCGGTGGAGTCTACGACTGCAGGAGTTTGACATGATCGTTGTGTACACACAACCGCCCGAAAGTACAGTGACGCCGATTGTCTGTCAAGGCCCCCGTCAAGGCGGGTCCTGCCTGCACTGACAACGATGACGACGAGTGCTTCCTTGGCACACTTGGTGTCAGTGAGAAGGAAGCACTTCAAAGAGATGATCCTGAACTGCGAGGACTCATCGAGCACCTAGAGGGACAATGAAGTGCGATTGCCCGCGTTTTCTAACGAACACTGCCGACTTTCTTCATTCGACAAGATGTGTTACAATGAGAACTTCAGCGACAACTAAACGGCGTGGCTGTTTGTGATCCCTACCAGTATTCGATAAGAGATATTTAAAGCTTGCCACGATGACCCGACGGCGGAACATCTTGGCTATAGCAGGACTCTTGCCAGGATACGTGAGATGTGCTATTGGTCCAAGCTTGTGAAAGCAGTTCGTCACTACACCCAATCTTGACACGAGTGCCAACGACGGAAGAAACCACCGACGAGACCAGGGGAACTTCTTCAGCCTATTGCGCTGCCATCTAACCCCACTTTAGCAAATCGGAAAGGATTTGCTTGGACAGTTCCCACCATCGACATAAGGAAACCAATGGATAATCGTCGCGACCGATTATTTGACACAGTACACCGAGAAGACGAAAGCCCTTTCATCAGGTACAGCTGTTGAAGTCGTCAAATTGTTCATCGCGTCTACCGTCCTCCGGCACGGCGCCCACCAAGTCATTATTTACAAACCTTGGATCATCGTTCATGGCCCAGCTGACGCAAGTGATGCTTCGTCTCAGTAGCCCTAGCCACCGCCGAACCACTGCGTACCATCCTTAGACAAATGTACTAACAGAACGGCTGAACAAAATTATTGTCGACATGATCTCCTTATATGACGACGTAGAGCTCAATACTTGGGACGAGGTGTTACCATACGTCACGTGTACCTACAACACGGCGGTGCAAGAGACCACAGGAGTCACACCATTTTAGCTGGTTTATGGTCATAAAATAACGACGATTCTGGTCGCATTGCTACCTTACGAGCCTGATAACGACGACAGTGGCGACTCCCAGATCATCATTCAACAGGCCGGGGAAGTCCGACAGCTCTCCAGGCTCCGGTTACACGACCAACAACGTGTCAATGCTCACCGGTGAAACCTTCGTCGTCGGGACGTTCACTTTCGACCCGGAGACAGAGTGTGTGTGTGGGCATCCATTCGTTGCCGCGGCCTCAGCGATGAACTCCAGAAACGATACTTCGGACCCTACAAGTACTTCGTCGACTCGAAAGTCTAAACTACGAAGTGATGCCCCATGGAACAAGAACCTCATCACGCCACCCACCACGACCTGAAGCTGTCAACGTCGTGCCCTCAAGCCGTACTACGCTCGATAAGACTGTGAACCATGATCCCGTGCTACGCTTGATAGGACTGTGGTTTACGAGCCTCCGTATTTTCTCATTTGTTTGTTTGTTTTTCTCTGTTTTGTTTCCTTGCACGTTGAATCGAGACGATGCTCTTTTTAAAGGGGGGAGTAATGTCACGCGCGTCTCCGAACGGCCGCGCCTGTGACCGTCAATAAAAAAAACAAAACAAAAAAACTGCGCCTGTGGCCGAATGGTTATCGTATTTGGCTCACGTGCAAAGGGCCTAGGTTCGGTTTCTGGGACGCGCGTTTTTGTTATTTCTGTAAATGTCGCGTACTGGTAAATTCGAGGACCCTGTTGCTTGTTCGAGGACCGATTGTTCTACGCGCCGAACCTTCTACGCCGATTGTTTTAGAAGCCTACGCGTGTACAAAAGGGGTTCCGTGTGACGAGCCGAAGTCAGTCTCGCCCCAGCGCTCGATCCTGCTCTTTCGCCGACATCGGTGCCTGCGACGCTAGCTTTCTATATTGTTTTGGGCATAAGTTCGCCTATTAAACGTTTAGTTTTCTTCAGTTATTCGTCGCCTCATCAATTATCATTCGTGACAATATAGCTCCGCTGAGAGAGATGCCACTAATATGGGTGTTGGAAAACTGGTGGCTCTCTG
Source organism: Ixodes persulcatus (assembly GCA_013358835.2). Lineage (NCBI taxonomy): Eukaryota > Metazoa > Arthropoda > Arachnida > Ixodida > Ixodidae > Ixodes > Ixodes persulcatus. The sequence goes on along the minus strand of JABSTQ010002112.1, from coordinate 67,575 downwards.
GAATTCGTGTTCTGGCGACGTTGACTCGAAATATGAAACAAACAAAGTTGTAGTCTCCAATCCACGCTGTGAAGGTGGTGGGACAGCGAAGTTGTGGTATCGTAACCCGGAATGTTCAAGCGATTCCCGATCTGCTATTTGAGCGCGATCTCTTATTGGTACCTGCTTAAGAACTTCCGGTCTTCGGAGTTTGTTTTCTTATTGGTCGGCATTTTTTTTTATTTTGACTGTTAACAGCCCCCTAGTGAAAAATACACCAGGCCGAGGGCTGGTGTGACTTGATGTTACGCCAGGCTTTTTCACAGATGTGATTTGGGATATTTTCACACCTGCAATCTGGTGTTCTGGTGTGACACCAGAAATCTGATGTGTTGGTGTGACACCAGCAATCTGATGTTCTGATGTGATACCACCAATCTGGCGTGACATGAGGTTTTGTTGTGATGTGATACCAGAGGAACTGTTGACTGGGTGTTGCTTTGCTCACAAAAAAGGGTACGATGATAAGTTGGACAATAACGCTGCTGTCATAATTACTTTATTCAAAAAAGCAAAAAAAGCGCAACAGTAAAGCTTCGGAAGCTTTACTGTTGTAGGAAGTTGACCGTGATCAACTGGAGTTTGTCCGGAGGCACTGCCCTGCGTCGAAGAACCGGACGCCCTGTTGTTCCGCAATTCTTGGTCTTTCAGCTTCTGGTTGACTCGTGTCTTAGTTACGCTGCTCCGTTCCGCGTAGCCCTCCGCGCCAGAAAACTCCTCTTCTAAGGCATCATATTCGACAGATGGCTCGATTCTCTTGTCCAGCTCTTTCAGGGAAGCCTCCTTAAGTAGAAGAATATCAAATGTTTCTTCGAGCTCACCGATGTCGGTTGGATCCGTGGCCAGCAGGACGCCAATCTCGTTGTTGATCTTAGTTGTGGCGGCTCGCAAGGCAATCCTCTTCCACTTCAGGCGGTCGACGCACTCCTGGCTTATAGTAGTCATGATCTGGCCATTAATTCCCGGTTTTCGGCACTAAAATTGTAATAATTACTAGATTTTGAAAGCGCACCCACACACATCTTTTCGGCTTCCACTCGCAGAGAAGACTGCTTTGTTTTCTCAAACTTGAACAAGAATACTGGCGGAAAGGGAAAGGAAAACCCTCGAAGAGGCGAGCGCCCCAAGCTGCTCAAGGCTGCCCGAGAAAGGGGTCGGGACGAGGGGGACACTTCTTGAGCACAAAGGAGCCCGCCGCGGGGTCTCCGGCCACCACCAAGACGGGGGAGAAATAAGGCACCACGTCGGAGGAAGGGGCGGCACCCAAACTAATAGAAAACACGCTCGCGGGCGGGGGAAAAAGTCAACAAAAACAAAACTCTGATGTCACATCAAATGCGTGGTGTGCACACCAGGCTGCCTGGTGGGCACATGAGCCATTGTGGTGTGACACCAAATTCTTTTGGTGTACCCATCAGGCTGGTGTGCGGGTACACCAGAATTTTTGGTGGGCACACAAGGCTGGTGTGCTCGATACACCAACATTGCTGGTGGGCACACCAGATATTCTGGTGTCACACCAGGATTCTTTGATGTCACACCAGGATTGTGTGGTGTATTTTTCATTAGGGCCGTTGCGCAGTTGCACAATCGGCGCGTCGGGGTGTTGGTGGTGTCGGCTGCTCGGGCGGGAACGTCGGTCCATGCCCATTGCTCGGCATGGTGGTGATCTAATTTCGGTGCCAGGAGCTCTCAAGTTATTTCGGTTCAATAAGGACAAAAGGTGAGTAATGGGGCTGCTTCCTTCTTTTGGGCCTTATGCAGTTTCGAATTCCCTAAAACTTAGGGGAGTTCTAGAATTCATTTACGTTAACTTGATGAGCGGTATGGGGGATTACAGGTTGAATGTGTTTGCGCACAACAATTAGAAGCACGTAGAACGAAAGCCTCCGCTGCAGAACCAAGTGATCCTGGCTTCAATCTCCCCTCCTGCCCGTTTCGATCCTTTCGTTCCTTTAATTGTTGTGTCCTGAAGTGACTTTTTTTCTGTACACATAGTGACTAATAAAAAGAAAACTTGCAAAAGAAGTTTGGACTTGCGCTCAGACAAAGGTCGCCTAGCTTAAGCCATGAAACACCGGCGGTTTGGCGCATTTTGCATTCATGGGCTTACGATTCAATGAGATTGTTGAGTGACTATCACCGCGAAATGCATCTATCATCGCGATCTATCACCACTATCACCACTATCACCGCGATCGCCTCGGTAACAGCAGTAACTGCTGTTACCGAGGCGAGCTCAATCGAGTGTCGCAAAGTGAAGTGCAAACGTTCCGGAAGCGTCGGAGATTTCCAGAAAAGGTAAACACACGAGGAAAGAGTAAGTAAACACGTAAACAAGTTAGTGCTGCACAAAAAAAAAGAAAAGAAAAGAAAACCGGAGACAACGGACGAAAAAGGGTACAAACACAAACTGTATCAATTTATGAGACGTAAATGTGTTTGTCCCCTTCTTCGTGTGTCGCCTCTAGTTAAAAAAAAATAGGTAAAAGAGCGAGGAGAGGAGGGACAACGCTCCTCACACCCTTTCCCATGGCATAACGGTTACCATGGCGACGGTGCCCGTATTTTGTTGGATTTTTGTATTGTTTTGGGAGAAACCCAGCGCCCGTAAGGGGAGATTTTGCGCTGCAGTCTGCAATTGGAGTCCCAATAGGAGGTATAGGACAATTCCGGGGGTTGGTGGTATCACCAGTATCACATAGAAAGATTGGCCACTGCACTATATCCACTTTTAATGGCAATCGCCACCAGGTGGTGCTCCAGTTTTTGACGTCCCAGAGAACTTCAGAATGAGCAAAGGCCACCTTAACACCGCTTTTTGAAATGTAGATGAAACGTTTAACCATTAATTCTCCAAGTGAACGCCAAAAGAACGAAGGAGTGCGAGATCTGTTAAAATGTTTCGAGTATTCTTTTAAACCAACTTGCCTCCTCGACGATGTAATATTTTACAGCCGAAGGCCATCGTTAAATCTCCAACTTTGTTGTCCGTGTAACATTTATGCTTTCTAGCACTGGTGACATAAGCAAGCTCAACAGGCTTGCAAAGACGGTGCGACCGGAAGTCGCTTAGGGCGCAAGCGGCAGTTCATGCTTGTAAACAGCAAAAGGGTTTATAGATTGGTGAAGGAAAAGTAAATGCTCTCTAGCAAAACATTTTATATATGAAAGACAAGCGACGTCACTCCCCATGTCGCAAGCTGCCGTCACCACGGCAGCTTGCGCAACAGTAATTCTTCACCGGGAAATGTAGGCGGTGAGCGCCAAGTGTTTCGTATCGTCATCAGGAGCGCCTTATCCTCAATTATCTGGCTTGGGCGCTTGTTTTGTGTTTATTATTTATTGACACGACTGCTGTGCTGTATGTTGTATGCGTGATATGCACTTTTCGCTTCAATCGCTGAAAGTTTTTTTTTTTTTTTTTCTTTTAGGACTTCGATAAGAAAAAAATCCCACCTCCGAGTCATATACGTGTTTGCTGTAAAACAAATATGCTGGGTATCTCGAAACGTAAAAAAAAGTTTTCCGGTGGTTATAGGTTATAGCGATTGTTTCACCAAACGCGGGTCCAACTACTCCTGCAAAAAACACGCATCGCGAAAAAAAAGGTTGCCATTGGTTTATTTGACAAGGGCTTGTCAATGGTCTGTTTTAGAAAATTGAGACCTTTTCTTAATACCTCGATTCTTATTCGATTTTGAGTAATTAACTTCTCAACTAACAATTTTATATGTACATGGTTACAGTTAGAAACTTTCTGGGCATCATCACAAATCACTACACCAGCGACATTTATAAAAACACAAGTGCCTTGTGTTTTTAGTGCATTTTACGGCTATCTAAAATTAAACCAGTAATTTTGGCCCCTCTTTAATCAAATCTAAAACAATTGAAAACGATTTTTCTAGTTTAGAAAAAAATCTGATAACTTCAAATCAGTTTATTTGCGATACGAGATATATGGGTGGCGAGAAAATAATCATTCCGGGTTCCAGCGCCTCTGGAATGTGGTTGCGGCGAGGAGTAAGTGCGGTAACCTGGTAGGGCCCAGTTAGAAGAGAATTTCGTCGTCCTTTGCCCAAGCTCCTCAGACTTTTTCCGACTAAAATAAAGAATTCATCCATTCATTCAATTTCATACCTTTGATACACACAAGAACACTACCTAATATTGCGACGTGCGCGATCGAAAGCGCTGCTGTGATCGGCCTTCCACGATTGGCCGAATGGCGACTATGACGTCAGCACAGGGTTTCTCATCGACGGAGATAAGAGGAATGTGAGAACTTTAATTTTGACGGTGTTGGCAGTGTTGCATTCAGAGCGCAATGATTTCATGCTTCCACCATGCTCCTCACAAACCTCATCGAACTTGTTGTTTGCAAGGTAATGACGTCACGAGAGGGAACCATAGGGGGACCCACCAAAACATCTCGCCGCTAATTGTAACCGACAACTTAAATAAACAGTAGGGATGCCGCGAACCTGCCTAGGTTCGAATTCGAAATGTTTCGATATTTTCGAACCGCGCCAAAGTTCGCCTTCGAAAAGTTCGCAGCTTTCAAAGACCGTGGAGTTTCGAATTCGAAAAGTTCGAAGCTTTATTAGGTTTCTAAAAGTTCGGGTTCGAATATTTCGTATATTTGTTTTTACTTAAAGTTCGAGAAACTCGAAGATTTTGAAGTTCCCAAACTTCAAATTCGAGGGATTCAAAAAATTTGTATTTTTTGGGATCTGAAGTTCGAAAAATTCGAAAATTTCGAATTTCTTTGAATTTGTAGTTTGTGAAATTCAAAAATTTTGAATTTATTTGGTCTTCAAATTCAGAAATATTGAACATTTCAAATTTTCATAAACATAAAGTTCAAAAAATCGAAGATTTCGAATTTCTTTCTACATAAAGGTCGAAAAGTTCGAAGGTTTCAATTCTCTTTAAAGCTAAATTTTTTAAAGTCCAAGTTCGGAAAGTTTGAAGTCCGGTTTTCATGTTATCCACAGTTTCAGTTTCCAATAACGTTTTCACGCTCCACTGGTTTTCACGAAATCAGGTTTAGAAAAGTTCGGGTGTGATATTTAGACTGCGCGATGTTCGTCAGGCAATTAAATGAGACGACGAGTGTCCCGGATGTGCTGGAATATTTGCCAGTGCAGAGTGACGTGTGACCACAGATCAGTAATTGTGACCGCCAGCCCGGGGCGGGGGGGGGGGGGGTCTTTAACGTGCATCACGCAGTAGTAATCACACGAACGCACTGTTTTACGGTACTCATCCAGTTCTAAACGGCCAGGAAGGGCAGGAGATTGAGGCTAAGAAAAACCTTGAAGCGATCTGGCAAACTACCTCCCCACCCGCTAGCGCGCTGTAGTAATCCGATCGAACGCCGCCCGAGTGGCGCTGTCCTATAGTAAGTTTAATTTGTAATTGTTCTGGAGGCTCATTTTCCGGAGCGGAGGAAACGCCGAGCAAAAAGCACAGAAGCCGACACAACTCGAAGTCGAGGAGCGTTCTACCATACCAGTGGCGTCGGAAGAGGAAAAAAGGGGGGAAAGACCAAGGGAGGGCTCCAGTTTCCCCCCTCCCCCCCAGATATTTTGGAATGTTAAAGAAAACAATACAGGGAAAGAGGGCGTGGTCGAGCTTATTTTAGTCTGAAATTATTTATGCATATGTATAACTTACTGTCGCTCTTGACTGCATAAAAGATCGCGTAGATGGTCATTGTCGGAAACTCATTGTCAGAAGGCACTACTCGTCACATGCTTAGGGGTTCGGAACTTTATAGCTGTCTTTTCGACCTAAATAACTGTGCCATTGGTAAAAAAATTAAACATAACAATAAATACAGGAATGAAAAGCTGGAGAAAAAAGGAACTATCAAGAACCCGCCGGAAGTGTTGTATTCTTGCATATTCAGAGGCTCAGAGCTTCGAAACAAGTTTCTTCTACCAAAATGTGTGCAAGCTATAAGAAACACGTCCCGGGAACGTAAAGCAAGAGTATAAAATAAAATAAAATGTTTTCTTTTTTCTTTTAAATGACGTGCTGTACTTGAACAATATTAGATATCTTTTGCCGTCAGTTGATTTATTCCTTAACGTGAAAAACAACACATATATTATTTTGTATTCTGCAGATGGCACTGATATGTATTGTCTTTGGTGTTAATTTAAATTCGATACCTCAAACAATTTAGACGAAAAAAATTATCAAGTTTAGAGCATAATTGCCTGTAGATACATGTTTGGACATTTCTTCGAAACTCATCTTGAATAAAAATAATAATATCTTAAGATGACCCTTACTTAGGCTAGACATAGATCATTCTTAAAAAGTTCAACATCTCTACCATAAATAGCTTCGGCTATAGGGCGCTTCCGATATGGCACAAACGACAATCGCCAAAAACCCGTCGTCCTTCCTCGCTCTTTCGGGAATGTATTTCTTTAAAACTAAGCATTCCAGAAAATTAAAATAAATGGCATTGTCTTTATTTTATTTGCGGATATATGTTCGCATAGGGGGCAGAGATAAAGGCGTAATGCCTGACAGAGCCTCTGTCCCCTACGCGGTGTCGCAAGGAATGCGACACCGCGTGTAAAAATTAAAAAGAAAGAATTACGAATGTGCTTTACTGTTTGAATCCAAATGAAACCGCCCGCCGGTCTTTCGAATTTCGACGAACCTCAAATTTTTACCTTAAAAGTGCGAAGTTCGTCGAACTTTTGACTTTTCAGGATGTGAAAGTTCGAAAATTTTCGAATTCTCTGGACAAATAAGTTCGAAAGTTCGAAAATTATCGAATTTCTTAGCGTAGGAAGTTCGAAAGTTCGAAAAGCTTCGAATTTGTTTAGTGTAGTAATTTCGAAAGTTTGACCAGAATCGAATTTTGCAGCGTAATATATTCGAAAGTTCGAAAGGATCGAATTTTTTAGCGTCATAAGTTCGAAGGTTCGAAAAAATTGCACTTCTGAACGTGCGAAGTTCGAAATTTCGAAAAGCGTTGAACTTCTTAGTAAAAAAAGTTCGAAAATTCGACTTCCGTCGAATTTTTCGATATAGAAAGTTCAAAAATTCGAAATCCTTCGAACCTTTTTCACCGCCTGATTCGGTCATCGAATCTTCGGTTCAAAAAAAGTTGGCGGCATCCATAATAAACAGCAAAGTAAAAAAAAAAGCTTTTTTTTTTTTCTAAAGAGCATAACTGGGACACGCTTTTGTTTCCTTAATTTTTGCACGAAAAAAAAATTGCTAGTGCAATATTTACGTCGTAAGATGCAATTTAGGATGAGGTCACGCCCCGTTATTAGCCCCGCCCACAGATAAGTGGACATGCTCATTACTCCTGGGTTGGCTTGGCTGCTCGACCGAACATGCTCGGAAACCTATGCGGAGCGCAAGTTCGGCTGCTGCGCAGTCTGCTACGCACAAAACACCGAGTTCTGATTGTTTCTGATTGAAGTATGGGTGGCTAGGCCTCAAGGCAGCTTGCTTTGAGGTCTGTCTATAGACCTTTCCAATGTTTACAAAATCACAGTCCAGCGTGCGATCTTCACAGTCCAGCACGTGCGTGTTCGAGGTCTTTCTATAGACGATTGCAAACAGGGGCATCTGGCGGCCGCCATGCTTTTCCTCGTGTGAGCAAGCACGTGGAATTCCAGGCCTGCCAATACTATCTTCACGTGCATGCTGCACGTGCTTGCACGGATGGGGCACCAGCCGGGACGCCATGCTTGCAAACGTCTTGTGTGTCTAGCAGGGGTTTCCCCAGGAATTGAAATCAGGGGGGGTGTCTAAATTTTTTTGGGGGGGTTAAAGGGGGGGGGGGGCATTGCGAATATAGGAGTCGTTGTGAATTAAGGGGGTGCCTTCGGAAAAACGAGGGGGGGTCTAAACCCCCCCTAGGGGGGTCTGGGGAAATCCCTGGTGTTTAGTGAAGTCTGACACCACCTGCTACTCTTGCGAGCAGACGCGCGGCAGCCTCCGGCATCGTCTGCTATTCCACACCACCGTCTATCGCCGTCTTCCATGCACAGACGCGGACATGAAAGCTGCGCGTCGGCGTCCGTTTTCGCTTTTGTCCGTCTGCTATTCCTCCTCCGTCTAGAAACGTCTGCAACGTTTGCAAGACGCGACCATCAAGCTGCGTTCTAGCGTTCCATCATGCACGAGCCACGGTCCAAAACAAGCGTCTGTCAGCGTCTGTCAATGTGCGGTAAAACCGACCGAGAGGACCAGTAAAAAAATCAGCAAAGTAAATATTCAGTCCTTCTTGCAAAATACCATGTAAGCCAATACTGGCAACTCCCGCGGAGCGCGGGCGAAAATAAGAGTTCCTGTATAGGCTCCCTACGGGAGCCAGAGTTGCGCGTCTGGTTTCCACGTGCCGCCGCGCCGCTATTCGCCGAGATCCGATCACGTGAGGAGCAGACTCCAAATGCTGTGCAGGAAAGCCGGCGCTACGGGGATGAGTGCGCAACTCTGGCTCCTGTAGGGAGCATGTACAGGAACTCTAAACGAAAATAAAGCCCCTCGATGTGTTTACGTTTGTCTTGCAAGTAGCGTCAAATGTGCCAGTGCACGAGGCCCGTGTCTCGAGCGGCCCTTGGAAGCAAATGGCGCCGCAGCACCGAAATAAGCGGCTCTTGGAAGCGAATGGCGGCGGAGCACCCGCTCGTCGCACGTGTCTTGCGCTGCGCGTTCCTACAACAATGGTTGGCGGTATTTGTAAGCGTGAATTTTATCAAGGGACTTTAGGCGAAAAGGCGAAAAGGGATCGCGGCGCCCCTGGCGAGCTAGAAGACGAATTCTCCAAAACGCATTGGTTTTGCCTATCTCCGTGCGAGGTGGCCAATGGAAAAAAAAAAAAAAAACAATTGTCACAGGTAGTCGCTGATTTGCATGTTAAAAAAATAGGTGCCATTCCATGAGTGAAGGACATTTTCTTCGCGTGGGAATGATGTTTCAGGGGACAATTTCGGGGCCCTCCTGAAGTGAACACTCTGCGACAACATATGTAAGTCAGGCAAAACACGAATGTGCCTTCGCGCTGTTTTTTGAAAAAGGACAATGTACAATAATTTTGGAACATAGCTACGTTTCGACTTTACTGTTCTTACTGTTACTGTTCGTTTTGCATTTCCTATTTCTCATGAGTGTCCTTGCTTATAACCGCTTCGTTGAATAGGCGAGCTGCTAATCCCGTTAAGATCGTCTATGGATGAAAAAAACGAAAGGCAATTTCGAACCACGTACGTTACTGCGATGTCAGTATGCTCTGGAATAAGTCCATTGTGCACATGCCAATATAACGCTGTTACTGAAATTATTAAAAACGTGGTTACAGAAAAAAAGAGCAGACTTCTCGCGTGTGCAAAAGAAAAAGAGAAGAGCGTTGTAGCGCAAATAAAGGTGATTTCGGTGACGTGATATACGGTCACGGTGGAAGAAATACATTTAGGTGATGACTCTCTGTCCGACGTGGCGACCACATTATGTTCGGCGCACCGAGCGTTTCACTCGCACAGGGATAGATGGCGCCCAAGTATCGGGTCTCTCACAAACCGACTGCTCCGGTTGTTTTTCCCAGTGGTGGTTCCGTATTCTCTCGCTCACCACTTCTTGTTGTACCCACGGCGGAAGAAACACGTTTAGGTGATGACTCTCTGTCCGATGCGACGGCAACATTATGTTCGGCGCACCGAGCGCGCTTCACTCACACGGGGACAGATGGCGCCCAAGTATGGAATCCCTCCTAAACCGACCGCTCCGATTGTTGCTCCCAGCGGTGGTCCCGCATTCCCTCGCTCACCGCCGCCACGCCGCCACCAAGTCACAAGAGTCCGTAAATCGGTGTTCTCTTCCTTCTTCTTCTTCTTTGAGTTAAGGCTCACCTTCGTGCGCGATGATGGCACCTGTAATCGAAACAGCACCAAAGCAAAACACGAAGGCCAGCCACTGGCCGCACACCACCACCACACTGCGAAAAAGGCGAGCACGCTACGCCGCCGACACCGTGGCCGCCGAGGAGGGACCTCATACTACGGTGGCTAGAAGGCACTCATACCAACGATGCTCATACCTCAGCGCCCTCCGCGGCGGCGCGGAACTAACTACTCCTGGTTCGAGGCTAGCTCCGAACACGATCCGGTCGCTCGCTCTCCGCGGGAAGAGCGGCCAGAGTCATCACCTAAATGTATTTCCTCCACCGTGCATACGATGCACAATTTCCGATTGTTAGCGCCGGGACGACTCACGTCTTCTGCGTATTCCACGATAAAGGCCGGCACCCGTTGGACCGTCTTGCTACTCCTTCCATTTTTCAAAGACCACTTTCTTTTTATGTTGGAGGCGACGCAACGCCGGCGTGGTCTCTCTTCCCCCCGCTTTTATGTTGTAGTTTTTTTTAGCATCTTTCTTTCTTTTATGTTTTCTTGACTTTGGAACCATCGCGTATTTTGCTTTGCCTTGTTTGGCTTAGTTTTTTCTCTATTTCCTTCGCTTCGGCGCTTACTACCGCCGGTTCGTCTGCATCGCAATGCCCGGACATTTTGAGGGCCGTCTGCAACTTTGTTGTTGTTGTTTTCGTCCACTTTCATTCTGCGATAACCACCTATTTTCGCCTTCGATTGAGTTTCTAATTTGAAATCGTCATATGCGCTTTTTGATCTTTATTAAATATGAAAACGTGTAAGCTCGTTATACATTTATTTCTCTTCGGATTTTATTTGTGCACGGGGGCACATCTGCTATGGGTCATCGTTTGTTCATCAAACGGCCGCCTTCGGGCATACACCAGCGCATACTTGGAGAGGGCAGGCATGTCATACGTTGCCTACCACTGCGAAAACAAGTTTTTTGCGATGTGATGAAAAATCCTTCTTCCGCTTCCCGAAGTCCGAACAAATAATTAAGTTAGTGTAGCATTCAAATTAAACTGCAAGAACTATCCAAGGCTTGCTTCAAAATCGCCACTGACGCCTCAACAGAGGATTAGGACTACTCCACGGAGATCGCGGGGAACTTCACGCACAACAGACCAGATGCACAACTGAACGCTCAGTCCTATGTAGCCGAGTGGGAAGCCAGTCAGATCGGTCATATCATGCTCTCCAAGTCGAACTGCAATCAGAAACACGGAACGCCTCGCAAGACAATCTGTTGAAGAACAAGAAGTATTCGCATGTGAAAATGACACCACCTTCCGACTTAGCTCGTCACCTAACCGGTAACATCAGCCGTTCCTTCGACAAACATTTCACGGATATATTGCACCAGACAAGAGTTCAACTGAAGGCGGACTTGAGGTCGCTGATCGACACTCGAAGCAAAGGCACGGTGTGCAACGTTTGCCCGGACACATAGGTCAACAAGTTCTTGAATGTACTTTTGAACTGCTTCGTCAAGCGAGCGAACGAAAAACCTGCCAAAGTCACTGGGAAAAAAAAATGCAAAAGCAAAAAAAAAAAAAAAAAAAAAAACAACGTCACACACTGCTTGTACGTACCAGATTGCAGCGTGCGACTATTATTTACCGGGCAGTGTAAGCTGGACTACGTTATTCCTTTCCGCTGTTTTGTTTTTAGTTCCTACCAACGCCGCGAAAGGAAATAAACAAACGTGTAACACGCTGCCGAAAAAAAAAAAGAGTGCAGCTCTTTTTGTTTTTGATTACTTTTGTGGTGTTGTTTCCGCTTTGTTTGTTGTGGACTCGACACTTAAGGCGACTACCATCTATGCAAAATCGTCGTCGTTGAAGGAGTTTCTTTGCTGGGTGATTTGTATCTTTTTATCGTCTGCTAAATTCTTTGTTTTATTCGGCATTGTTCGCGACTGTTCCCCATTTCTTCTTATTTTCGTCTTTGATGGGGACCCCATATTTCTTGCAAAGTGCGGAAAGTGTTTGCACTGTCATTATTCTCGTTACTTTTTTGTTTTTGTTATGCTGCAGCGGCTGGTGCGCTTGCTCTGGTAATCTAAACATGTTGTTTGCGCACAGTTTTCATGATCACCTATTCACGTAAGAAATTGTGACAACTCAGTTTGTAGCGGATCAACGGTAACTTCTTACGACGTGGTTCGAGTAGCTAAACGTCTTTTTTCCGCTTCCCAGACGCGCTTCAAACGCGTGTGCTCCCCTGAGTGGCGTGTGAGACCGCTAAATAGACTGCTCTATCTTTGTTTCTGCGCGCGTTGATATCTGATTGTCGTTGCAATTGCAATCAGTGGGCTCCGCTTTGCAAGCGGGCTGATCGTTATTATTTGTTTCAGCTGTTGGGGTGACGAAATGGGGCTCGCAAAAGCTCGTCGTCTGCTTCGTAGACTCCCAGTCCGATAGAGGCGCCACTGTCGCGTTCGCCGCCGCTCCCATGGGGTTTCGGCGGAGTTTCCAGTATTGGCGAAGCTATATGGTATTGGCTTCCAGCTTTTCAGTTCTTGTTACGTTTTCGTATGGAGTGCTCGAGCAAGGTGGGTAAGCGTCGTGCCGTGCAACTAAAACGCGACCTAAAAATACTCGCATTTGCAAGCCAGGTGCACTGCAAAACGTAGAGCTACTTTACTTTCGAAGCAAAATGACGGAAACGAACCTGGACAAACTTCATGCGAGCCGAGCGCCCGATTGCCTCCAGGCAAATCGCTCGCAAATGCATACCCGTGTCGGTATTTTTTTTGGTATTGAAACCATGGTTGCAGTTACAGCGTTCGCGCAATTCACAGAGCAGCGGGGCCGCTTTTACGGGAACCAATATCTTTATTCTGCATCAACACGCGAAACGGAACACATCAAGCCAGGTCAACCAACATATAGCAACCAGGCCCTTTAAATCGACCGCAAAAATAGGTTCCTTAACCTATCGCACTACGATTTTGTGCAGCGTTGCCCAAAGATGGAGCATTTTTTTTCCATAAAATTAGCAAGGACCGAACTAACCTTAGGAACAAGTAAAACTAAGAAAGGTTAAGAAACCGATTTTCGCGGTCGATTTAAAGAGCCTGGCCGCTATTTGAGACACTCTGCAGTTAAAGTAGGACGCGAGGCTTAGGACATTTCTGCTACCGCCCGCTACGAACCCAAGCACCCGCACAGCGCAAACAGCGATTCCGAAGTCGTGTACTTGCGACAGTTGTTTACTGCAAACTAGATCGGTTGAGGTGATTTTCGCCAAAACACCCCGGTGATCGCAGAACGACTCGTACTCATTAAAATAGACGAGCTCGACGAGCTGCTCTCGTTGATCACTCCGCAGACTCCTGTAGCTATGTTTGTTATCGTTTGAAACCGAAACGGACAAGGAAATTTCGAGATATTCTCGAAAACACTAGTGACTCTATCTAGATTGTTTGTTTCTCAAGCATGAAAATATTGTCGATTAAAATAGAATTATGACACGGAGAGACAAATTTACAACCAACATTTCACACGTCAATCATCTCTACAACCAATGAAAGACGAGAAAAGTTGCTTAGTTTTGTAAGCATCGGGCGTGGCCCAGAGCAGGGCTACCCCCACTAAATTGCGTTTAATGACGTAAATATCGCTAAAAAAAGCTTTTTTTAGTAGGAAAAAAATAAACCGTAAAAAAACGTTTTTTTTTCCTTCAGCGTCTCTTTAAAGAAGCGGTACAACACTCTTGTAAACAGTTTGTAAGCACTGCATGTCGTTAATCATTGACGTTCATAGTGTCAAAACACACGTTAGTTACTTTTTCCCCACGCAATGATAGCTGCAGAAAAACAGAAAAGAACGAGTAGATTTTGTCCCCACAACTCACAGCCAGAAAAGCGAATACGTGATTTGGTGCTATATATATACATGTATTTGCAGCCAGTATCTAAGCAGAGGGCATGAGCTGAACTCCAGATATTCTTGAGGTTCAGCTATACCGTCTATAGCGGCGATTAGAAACGAGCCAGTACCCGAATGCTCGCCGCGTCCTTCGTGTTTACGAGCCCAACGAGTGTTCACGCAATATCGTGTTCGATCTATGAGCCGCATTCAAACACCGTCACACTGGGGACTATTTCAACACTTGGACCCCCGTGCTACGTCATCACCTCCTTCGAAAAAGAGACTGAAAGAAGAAATTCGCTTTTAAATCCTCGAAATTACACCGCGCCAAAGATGGTTCGTGACCAGTGGCGTGGCACCGGAATATACTTGGGTCCCACTATTAACGCCGAAATGTTTCGGTGGCGCCTCCTCATGGTTTCCATTTGTGACGTCACGGTCAAGACTTGCCTCGCCATGATTAGCAGGATCGGCCCGTGCCTCGCTCTGATTGGCAGGATTTGTCTCGCCATGAACCGGCGATTGGGAGGGCCAATCAGTATATTGACTGTTTTTGCTGTTTACAAACACGAACTGCCGCTTGCGTCCTAAGCATCTTCTGGCCGCTCCGTCTTTGCAAGTCTGTCGAGCTGATGATGATAATGCAATTAAATTTAAAAGCGCACCTTTCAACCTTTGCATTTAATTGTATTATCATCATAATTTTAAAAATGCAGGCCGTTCACCCTTGTTGGTGTTAGACTGGTGGTAGCTGATAAAACCCGTTTGTTATACTGACGTCTAATTCGTGGTTAGCTCAGTTGGTGGAGCGCTCCCTTGGAAATGGAGAGGTCCTGGTTCGATACCATGACCAGGCGGATTTTTTCGGTCGCACACCAGCTACCTAACTTTGTTTGGAGATTTTTTGTTTGTTCTTTGTTCCCCTTGGTCCACTTTTCCAGAATTTGTTTTCGTTGTCTGTCGAGTTTGCTTATGTCACTAGTGCTAGAAATCGTAAATGCTGCAGGGACAACAAAGTCGTGGATTAAACGAGGGCCTTCGGCCGTACATTTTAACGCCTTGGAGGAGGCAAGTTGGTTTACAAGAATATTCAAAAAATGTTAACGGGTCTCGCGCTTCTTCGTTCTTTTGGCGTTCACCTGGAGGATTGGTGGTTAATCGTTTTACAGACATTCTAAGCTGCAGTGTTAAGGTGGGCTTTGTTTAGTTTTTTTTCTCATGAGCAGGAATTTCTATGGAACGTCAAAGACTGGAGCACCGCCTGGTGGTGTTTTCAATCAAAAGGGTCTACACAGGAAGCTACGGTTTGGCCAATCGCGAACTTCGACCACAACGACGCTTTTGGGCTCGCACGTTGCTAATAGTGCCAGCACCGCCCCTTTCAGACGCGGTGCTTGGTATCTAATTCCTGCTCTGCATCTTATCAGGTTTTTGCATTAATGTGGAACAACGCCGAAGAACGAATAGCGAAGTGCGAACATCATAAGCCACGTTTTAAGCAGTCAGCGAGTATAGTGCAACTTATAACATAAGAATGTCGACTATCCTACAAGAGGTTTTGAATCGCATCGCTATTTGCATAGAGTATGCAAATTTCACTTGATAAAAACGAGAAGCTAAGACAACTTGTAAAACAACTTTTTATTTGAGTCGTTTTGTGTTTGTCCCCTTCTTCGACCGTCGTGTCCGGTTTTTTGTTTTGAAAAAAAGGTGCAACTTTTTATACTTATTTTGCATCTTGTCGCCCCTCGCGTGTGTAATGCGCTGTCAAGGGTCCTCTCTCTCTCTCTATATATATATATATATATAGTGCACAGAGAGCTGGTCAAAAATTGAGTCCGCCGAAAGCAGTGCCCGGGATGGTCTAATCGGTTAAGGCGTCGCCCCGGACAGGCGAAGGTTGCGGGTTCAATCCCTGCTCCTGGCCCAATTTTTCGCCAGCTCTCTTTCCCTTTCCCTTTCCCTAACTTAATTAAATAAATTCAATAATCACCTTCTCCCCTCTTCGTTCACAATATTACTACGGCTGCACTTGTCAATCTTCACTCATTCCCATTATATATATATATACATAACGCGACGCTGCAGAGGCAACAAGCCTCTGCTGCGTCGCGTGATGACGGCGCAGCAGAGGCTGGTTGCACTATCTCTCCACGGGGCGCGGTGCCGCCGGGGCGGAGATGCGCTTCGATAGCAAACCGAAACTTAAAAACCCGTCGAATTTGTGCGGTTTTTCAGAAAGCCGTAAAATGCTTCGCGTGCCTTCTATCGTTCTGCAATGGACCTTTTTCACATACCGACGGCACCAGGCGGTGGCTGCACGAACTAAAAATCGAGGAAGTGACCTACCTGCGCTACCATACGATAATGGGAGCTACGCTACCAGTTTCTTCGCTCTCCGAGCAGCGGCGCGTGCCCAACGCGACTCTAAAGAGGGGAATCTGTGGCGTCCACCCAAACGTCATGTTTTTCTTTCCGTCCACTTTCTTTTTTTGTGTAACACAATTATATATATGTTGCAATTACGTCTTCTACTCGCTGATCCACAGCCTCCTTCCGAATTTCCTCGATTTCTAGTACCGACGTCCGCCGCTTGGCATCGAGTGCTCGCGCGTGCGCAGAACGCTTCTCAAAAAAGGTCCATTTGTTGATTTAGTGTTTTTCGACGATGCTGAGCAATTTTCCAATTGAAACCATGCCCTTAAACACAACATTAAAAAAATGAAAGCCGTTTACAACTCTCTGTAACGCCGAATTAGAGCGCAGCTCTTGAGGAGGGGGGGAAGGCGCGGACGGGGGGGGGGGGGGTTGGGTCACGTGACCTCGGAGGGGGAGGGCGACGTGACCTGGGGGGCCACGTGACCTGGGGGGCCACGCGTCCTGGACGGCCACGTGACCTTGGGGGGGGGGGTCACGTGACCTTGCGGTTACGCCGACGCTGACGCCGACGGCGACGCCGGTTAAGCCGGAAACGGGCGCCTAAGAGCTGCGCTCTAAAAAGTTAATTACGCAAAAATAATTAGCAACATAATTATTCCGGACTTTAATAATTTTCCTGAATGGGCCCCTGGCCCAGGATCAAAACGACACAAACCTTTTTTTGTTGCGATGAGTAAATTTCGCAGGAGCGATTTGGCCTGAGTTCTCTGAAACACCCTGTATATATATATATATATACATATATATATATGTATAATGTTTGGTGAATACGCCATATATACCGGGGGGGGGGGGGCTATGGGATAGGCCGCCTTATTTTCATGTTTCTAAATTTGCAAGCTCTAATCGTATTCCAATGTTTAGATTTTATCTACTGTCGATTGGTAACAATTTTGCCTGTGAAAATACAGGTTCGACATGTCAGCGACGTTATGATTTAATAGTAAACAAAGGGAATTATGATCAGGATTCTATTTAGGTCGAACGTCCTTTTTTTCTTGTAAAAGTTTTATTTTTGTACAGCTTACTTTTCGTTGTTGTTTCTCACATTGTGTAAAGGAGCAGAGGACAGGGTAAAAATGCCTAAATTTTTAGGGTGCACCAGAAAGTTTAGAACTTCCCGAAGTTCCTAATACATGTTGGTGATGTTACCATTACAGAGTATACGAACAGAAAACTGCACACCTAATGCAACATAAGTACCCTTCAGAGTCCTTTCAAAAATAAGAAAAACCTATCACTCCAGCACTCATTCCCGTAATTCTGCCGTTCCAACTCCCTACGATGGTATTTATCCTGTTGCCTGGCATTTGTTCAGGTCTTCTGGGGGAGCCTAACTTGTTCTGATTGGTACGTATAACTTTACCCACACTTGTACGTGACCGCACTAGCAAGCGAGAGAGGAACTAAAGTGTCCTGTCCACTCTGCTTCCTTCTTAGTTTTCATTCTTCTTTTCTCTTCATCGGATGTCCCTTGTGACCTCTGTTCTTATTTTCGTTTTGATTTTCTCCACAAGAACTACCAGAGCAAGTTAGAGATCCTCTATTTCATTTTCACCGCTCTGCTTCTTTCTGCTCCTCTACTCATCTCCCCCCGCTTCTAGTATTATATTTAAAGACAATGAGATCATTGTTACCCAATGAGAATTACCCGCGTCTGTCGAAGGATCCTGCCACATGACTTAGCTTCCCTGTTAATTAAATTCAGGAGGTGCAGGGGTGCCAAGAATAATTTAGGGAATACGAAAAAAAAAATGAAAACGTGAAATTGAGTATAGCGAAACTGACTTTCGCACATGCGTATATTGCGTTAGACAAGTTCGAGCACTTTGACGCCGAGGAAAAATTGAAATACTGTTCGCTTGCCTTTGACGATAATTAGATGGTGTTGTTCATGCAGCATTTTGCGGATGGGAACTGCCTAAGGTTTATGTTTTTTTAAGCCGTAGTTGACCCTGAAGAAGTAGCCGAACTGGCTTCGAAACTTTAGGCGCCTGATTGAGGAATTGGTTTGTCATCTTATTTTAGTAATAAATGGAAGCATGTGCGTACGGTGGTTACGCTGTGACTGCAGAAGTGATTGAACGATCAAACACGGGTGTTCACTTCTATGTCGGTTCGTTGATGCTTTTCTTTTAGATACGCTGGTGGCGAACGCAAGCAAGTACTGCTTACAAATGTATTTTTTACAATCGTTTATTTGATATAATTTGAAATCTTTCCGTTGCAACTTCTATCGCCCGATAATCTACGTCCATTTGTACGCAGCAGTTGTTATGTAGCTAAGACGACAGAGTTAGCGCAAAGACGCAAGGTAGGGAAGGAGGCTCTAAAGTTTGGAGTCAGTGCATACTATGAGTAAAATGCTGAAAACCGCCGATGTCCCGTTGGCACTATGCAGTCTCGCACAGTGCACGAACCAACTGCTTGAAAATGGCTTTTGGTTTACGTTTTTTGGTCCACCTTGTATGTGGCCTAGTTGTTCGTCTAGTTTATTGACCTGCGCGTCGAAATTCGAACCTATAGTCATGCATCGTACTTTTTGTTTTTGTGAAAATTCTTCTAGTTCGAAAAATTCGAAGAACTTCTTCATTCATATGTCAACTTCCTGCTTTTGGAGTATTGAGGAATACATGCTGCACGTTTTTATTTCGTGCCTCCAATTTTTTACGTGGTCGTATATTCAACAGTTTTCTGCACACAAATATACTGTATCTCGATAAGAAAAGAATCGGGCCTCTATTGATTGCAAAGTCACTTTCGTTTCTCATGGATACGAGGAAATCGATAAGGACAAGGTTTTGAGCGAGAGGACTAACTCGCAAATTGAATTACTGGTTCCGAGCTTCTCAAGGAAAGAAACACAATGCTGAACAAATGGAAATGAAATTATGTAAACAAATAACGAGCTTGCAAATAGGTTTGCCATCGAGCCAACATATGCGATGTGCTCTTCCAGTGAAGGGGGGTGCGGGCAAATTGATTTTGGAAATATTGATTCTGAAATAAAACTGGCGCAGTAGGTCGTACATCCTGGTGACAGCTAAATGCGCAATGATAAAATATAAACATTTTGGACAAGACTTCTTAGTTGCGGTTGGGTATTAGCGTATTTTCTGCTGTATAAGTGCAGTTTAATATACAGACGAAACAACTTTGAAGGGCCTTTAGGCGTCCAGTGAACACTAACATTATCACGCTCCCTTTGAAAAGTAGCATAAAGAAATATTACATTTCTTTGTAGCTGATGCGGCCCTAAGGACATACACATTTGGCACGCCATGCGATATTCGAGTTCCAAATGAGCATAACTGTAATCTAGCACCCGCACTGAGTTTCGCAAGCAGTTTATGATTAGGTTTTAGAGTTCGATTTTGAGCTAGTGAAATATTCAAAATAAAGCAAAATCGGAGGCCGTGAATTTACTATGTCCTATAGCAGCCTGTTTGTCGTCCGCACACTGGTTTTTGAGCTCACTCCCGGGCGGCTTGCTGAACGCAAAAACTCTAAAACCTTATGGCGGAGGCAGGCGATGAGCAAGACCATGGCGATAATTAATACTTTTAACAAGGTACATTAACAATGACAACCTTGGAGCAAGCTTACAAATCGGTGTTCAGACGACGAACACCCGATATAAGGCACCGGAAATGCGCGGCCACCATTTTTCTCTATTTTTAATATTGTACCATATCTCACTTGAGCTCTGAAAAAAAAAAAAAAAATAGACGAAACTTCTTGCAAGACTGCGTTCGCGTACCCAATTTCAGGTAGGTACGTTTTGAATTCGAATTTTGCAAGGCGTGCTAAATATTACACATTTTTGTAAAACCGTATGTGGTCTCGAACGGACGAAAAAGGGGACGATCAGAAAACGTGTGGTTATATGTGTCAGTCTTTACGGCTGCACCCTGCATATTTATTTATCGCAACTACAGGGTTTCGCAAAGCGTCGAGCAGAAGAACGTTGCGGGGTGAGAAAGATAATAGTGGATAAATGTTTCAACTTTTTGTGCTCCAAAAGTTGATCTGGTGTTTGCGAGAAAAATAGCGCTCGGACAATTATTATGCTCCTGTGTAAAAAGAAAACAATTTTTGCGAACTCTGAAAGGCCTAAGCTCCTGTGGACTTTGTTGGGCAATACTTCGGAATTTTTTTTATTGCCCTTTTAGACAGCGCCTGTGACTTTCTCATCTGCATCGCGTATTCAAAATAAGCAGTGAGTGCACTAGGCGCACGAGAGAAAAAAAAAAGACGGTCACGAATTTTTTTGAGATAACGATGCATGTAGAATGAAGTAAAAATAAAAAAAACACGGCAATTATTTTTTTTGTTTAGTTTATGAAGTTGTGTTTTGCTGCTCAGGCTTATATTGCAGCTGTTTTTGTTCATTCGGCGCATATAATTTTAGGAGAATTGCTGGCGGCGTCCGGCACACTGTTCCAGCATCAATTCTGACGCTAAAACGGAGTCAGAAAATTAGGTTTCAACAATGTTCGCGGATATTTTTCTTTGCTACTGATTATTAATATAATACACAATGAGGCTTGTTCATATGTTCATATTTGGCGAAACATTCATAGCATTACCGAACAGCACAAAAGTAGTTTAAATTGTTTTCTACAATTATGCTGAGTACAGCGGCAAGTCAGCCTGCCTCGAATCTTACGTCTCCGCCGTATACAAGTAAGTGGCCCTCTACATGGTAGACCTGGTTACCTGGTGTCTTTCGTGTAGATAGAGCTGTCCTTATAAAACGAGTCCGCACAAAGAAACTGCTCGTTTATATAAATATTAACTGGAGCAGAAAATCTAAATCTCGCTCACGCGCTGTTGAAGTGAAATAATGTTTCACGCTCATTCACCAAGGAGGTTCACACCGCATCCATAGAATGTATTGTCTAATATTTACAACCCCAAAAGCGTGCATTTAATCCCCTTTCCTCGGTTTCACAATTCTGCCGCAGGTAGCGCCCGTTTTCCGCTGCACAATTGGATTGGCGGCAGCTCCCACTTCTCTCCTTCGGGTCTTTTCCGTTGGGTGCATGCGACACCTCCTCAAGAGTTGCGAAGACGTTTATCAGAGACACAGAGACTTATAGTACATTATGCTCCAATGGCTAATACCAACTTGGAACTAAATATGCAAGGTGTTTCACGAAACGTAAACAAATTCAATAATGCAAAAACTAAGCGTCGCAAAAAATAAAAAAGGATTGAGTCGTCTAAATGGGCTAGAGGCCCATTTAGGAAAATTATTAAAGTTTGGGATAATGAAGCCGGCAATTATTTTTGCGTAATTAACTTTTTAATGTTGTTTCTAAGGGCAAGGTTTCAATTAGAAAATTGCTGAGCATCATCGTAAAAAATACTAAATCAATAATTTGCATAACAATAGAAGGTACGCGCAGCATTTTATGGCTTTCTGGAAAACCACACAACTTCGACGAGTTTCAAAGTTTCAGATTGCAATCGGAGCGCTTCTCGGCACCGACGGCACCGCGCCCCGTGGAGAAATAGTGCAATCAACCTCTACTCCGCTGTCCTCGCGCAAAGCAGCAGAGGCTGGTTGCACTTTTTCTCCACGGGGAGCGGTGTCGTTGGGGCTGAGAAGCGCTCCGATTGCAAACCAAAACTTAAAAACCCGTCGAAGTTGTGCGGTTTTTCAGAAAGCCGTAAAATGTCGCGCGTGCCTTCTATCGTTTTGCAGTTTATTGATTTAGTGTTTTTCGATGATGCTCAGCTAGTTACTAAGTGAAACCAAGCCTTCAAACACAATATTTAAAAAGTTAATTATGCGAAAATAGTTAACAATCTAATAATCCCGGACTTTAATAATTTTCCTAAATGGGCCCCAGGCCCAGGACCAAAACGACACAAGCATTTGTTTGTTGCCTGTTGTAGTTTTAGCAAGATCGCATTTGTCCAGTTTTCGTGAAACACCCTGTATGTTTCTTTTTTCAATTACGGGGAAAAGTAAGATAAATACGTCTATATTACGGTATATGTAGAACTCCACATTTCGAAATTTGGAAGGTATTTTTCGGAGTCTAGTTTCTACTGAAAATGTTGTGTTTTTCAAGGTTTAAGTTTTCTAGATAACGAATTCTCCGAAATTCGGAGTTTAAGTTTGCAGTGTTCTTAATTTTCTAAAAGTAAAAATATAATCAAAATAAATAACATCAGCTACACAAACATACCCTACATTTGTAAATATGAACTGTATCGAATTATATTTTTTTTCAGCTGTGCTTTATGACAATATATCATTGCTATTGATAATACAACTGTCCAATGACAAGATGGGCAAACATGCGTCGTTTGAATAAACGTCCATATTAAAATAAATTAAACCCAGGACGTAGTCTCGAAGTCACGTGAAAGAAGATTCCCAGACATCATGCCATATAAAGCCTAACTTGGCTCTAAATTGAAAATCCAAGTTGCTTAATAAGGTTTTGCTCCAACCCTAGTGAAAAATCTTTTATGTATACGCAATATTTTGGTTCAATAAACACATATACTAAGATAAAATCATATAAGGGTATATAAAAACCTTCTTGAGAACATATAATAATAATAATATTAAAATATTAAATAAGAATTCATAAGAAACGTCTGATATGTTTTCTATATATTCTTCTATATTCTTCTAAGTTCTTACATGATCTTATTTGAATATACGTTTATTGAAAAAAAAACATTTCTCATACTATTAATATTTTTCACTAACCAGAGAAATGGCCTGTTTGGCTTTCCGCTGGTTTGTCATGTCTGTTCTCGCTATGAGCTAAATCTTCGCAACTTAAAATAATAAATATATAATCACAAGCATCAGTATAAAATTCCAAAATTTTATATCGAGGCATATAGGTAATCGTTTTTCTCAAAAAGTATAGGTGACTGGAACAACTTTCCGCAAACTATATTGTCGATAAACTGTACACGGGTATATGCAAATGCTACTTCAAATTTATGTAGTACAACTGTTAAATGCATGTGTTGTAATTTTTCTTGTTCTCGTCACAGAAAGTGATAGCGTTGACTGTTTGGATTTATTTTCTTTCGTTCTATTGAAGTGTCAAGTGTCTCAAGTAGAGTTTTTTTATTGATTTTATACGCTCCTTGTTGGCGTAATGGGCGGTATTGTTCTGTTTTGTTTTGCTTCCTATTGTATATTTTATGTTCACTTGTATATTACATGTGACATTATGCACCAGACCTGCCACAGTTTTGTTAGAGGTGAACGATATTCATAAATAAAATAATAAATAAAAAATATTGGCCGAAGTGCCAGGCACGAGCCAACTATGTCTAGACAACAACCGAACAACCGGTTAGCGAAGCCTAGCTAATTTTGGCACTTGCTTCGTTATATAGGCTCCCAGACGTTGGTTATAGTTTTTTAAGTTTGGTTATACATTGACTTCACTGGGCTTTTGGGGCCCTGAATGGCTAGACAAAACATAAAGTTTGGCCAAATGAACTGTATTGCTTGGGTTTTGCTCCTAATCGGCGGTGTTCACGCTGATATATATGGCCGTCTGCCACCCCAGTGACCATTTTTTTGTCGCGCAACGAGATTGATCTATTTAGCTGAGTCCACTAAAGCAGACATAAGTTGCCAGGAATACATGACGTCAACCATTCCAATGTGAAACAAAAAAAAAATATAAAACAGGAACGCATATTTACGATGACAACGTCGCTTCCCAATGAAGGTTGTTGACGGGGGACGCAGCGATTCGTGCTCACAGCCCATCGCGCTTGCGCGGCGTCAATGACGCCCCTAGTGGGGGACACCGGTTTGTTTTCAAACATGAGTTTCTGTAGAAGGGTTGTAAATTGGGCCGGCTTACACAGTTAAGCATGATGAAATACAGCCTCGGTGAACACGGACGAAGAGGAAGATACGTACACGACCGTTGTCTTGTCGTGTTCGTTCCTTCTTCGTCCGTGTGTACTAAGGCTGCATTTCCTAATGTTTACGGGTTGCTGTATATTGAAAAAAAGCAAGGATAAACAAACGAAAAGGTTAAAAAACGGAGAGGCGCCTGCGCGAACCATTGAGGATGCATTATACATATGACACAAATAAAAAATCTACGCAGAGAAACTTAAAAAAAAAGGTACTTTATAGCGTAAGAACGAAGACGCAGGTCTTTGTCCGCTTTAGATTCTGTCCTTTGTTTTCCCCTTTCTTTTCCACTTTGCGAGGGTTCATATACTTTTGGAAGCTAAAATAAACCGACGGCAAAAAGGCAGGATACAAAACGAGATGGAGAGAACGAGAGAGAGAGAGATGGGGAGATAGAGAGACAGAGAGAGTGAAAACAAAACTGCAGCGAGGAAGGGGAAGCTTTCCGAGAATGCGACTCTCGAGAGCGGGACACGCGGACAGCGAAATGAACAGGAGTGGGCCATAAGGCCTCGTACCATTCGGGAGACTCCGTAGTTGCTTTGTAGAGTGCAATCCCCAATATTACCAACCTGCGTTCCCTGCCAGCAGTGTTTGTTATCGGTTCGCCCATACTCCGTTCAGCCTTGAAGGGACACTAAACTTCCAAATGAGATCTTTTCTGTTCCTGGAGGGAACACGTGTGTCTCAAAATGAACTTTCGCCGATAAAACAAGAATTGGTTTTGCTCCTTGTTTCCGTCGCGAGGCTCATTTTGAGCGAATCCTAAGCATACCTATTTTTTGTGGTCAACGTCTCGAAATAAAGTCACGTTTCAGGATCTATTACTTAACTACCATTCATGACAGTAAGGACGGAAGATAATGTAATGTGACCGGGAATAAATATAATAACACTTATTACTTTGTTTTTGGTAACGCCACAATTATTTAAGTTAAAAAAAAATACCGCCATGCCCTGGGATGGCGCGGCCTTCCAATGATCCATTCATTCGGCATTAAACAAATGTAAATGAAAATGTTTTTGCGAGACATCATAAACCGTAGGGTGTTATAGTCTTCCTTCACATGTGGCGGATATCGTTTGCTGAAGCCAGGCAGTTTGGCCGGTACAATTCAAGACTCCAACGGTGTGTATTTTATCCGCGTTCTCCTGCTTCTCAGTGTCGAGACAAACTCTGCGTGGACGGCTTTAATTTCGATGATCCGTGCACCGTAAACAAGGCCTGCTGAAGTTCCGACGTGAAGTTGCTTCCACCGAAGTCGATGGCTCGCGTCGTCGTCTATTTAGTTTGTCCTTTAAGCCCGTTCACGGCCGACACGGCGCAGGCGTACAAGTCTCGCGGGACTTACGATTACTTCAAGCTGGTTTCCACGGTGCTGGCGGGATCAGCAGACTGTGGGTCTGCGGAAGTGTATTTATTAATTGATGAAACACACTCGGCGTCCCTCAGTCAAGGTATGATATTTTTCTTACCCTCATGACCACAAGGCACGACAAAAGGTAACGCTTTGTCCGTTGTGCAGCCGATCGCCTAGCACTCTGTAACATGGGCGCAGCGAGCCACCGACGAACGCTTGGCCGGTGCTTTGTAGGAACAATATCTGGGTTGTCTGGATCAGACGACGGTTTCCCTGCAGGTAAGCAAGCCTCGGGACGGAGATTGAAATGGAAGTCACACATGCTTTCAGGAGTCTGCTTGCCGCACAAACTGTCGTCCGCGCGAGGCGACTATTCTTTTCAATTCACGGATATTATCCTCCTCCTGCGCCTGTCAGAGTCCGCCGGGAACTTGTGGAAACTCACTCCGCTACTTTCGCTGTACCTTTTGGGGAAATTAACGGCTACACAGCTTTGCAGCATGGTGAAATGCTATGACGCCCATGCAAAACGTGCGTCCTTCAACCCACTCCACCCGGCTCCGGCGTGATCGCAGCGCCGCCGCAGCTCCATGAGGTCAATCCCGCGTGTAAGTCTATACTCAGATAAGATCATATAAGGGTATATAAAAACCTTCTTGAGAACATATAATAATAATAATAATAATAATATAAGATTCTATAAGTCATAAGAAACGTCTTATATGTTTCTTATATCTACTTCTATGTTCTTATATGATATTATTTGACAACATGCGTTTATTGGACCAAATATGTCTCATACTATTAATATTTTTCACAAGAGGAGGTGTTATTTACTGGAACAGTGAATTTCTTTCGCATGAAGTAACTGGAGAAATGGCATGTCTGGTTTTTCTCTGGTTCGCCATGTCGGTTCCCACTAATGGCGAAATCCCCGGGAATTAAAATAATTAAGATATAATCATAAGCATGTGTTTAAAATCCCAAAAATTTATATCGACGAATATAGGCAATCCTTTTTCTCCAAAAATGTACGTGACTGGAGTAACCTTCCGCAAACTATTGTGTCGATAAACTGTACACGGGAATATGCAAATGCTGTTTCAAATTTTATGTAGTACAACCTGTAAAATTGTTTTTTTTCTTGTTCTCGTCACAAAAAGTGATTAGTGTTGACTGTTTGGATTTATTTTATTTTCGTTTTTTTGAAGTGTAGAGGGTCCCAATTACAGTTTTTTAATTGATTTTATACGCTCCTTGCAGGCCTAATGGGCGGTATTGTTCTTTTTTTGCTTTCTATTGTATATTTTATGTGAACTTGTATGTTACATGTGATAATATGCACCATACCTGTCACAGCCCTGTTAGGGGTGTAAGATATTCTTGAATAGAATAAAAAAAATGAATAAATAATTGCCGACGTGCCAGGCACGAGCCAAAGAGGTCAGACAATAATATGGAACAACCGGTTAGCGAAGCCTAACTTTGGCACTTGCTTCGCTATATAGACTCTGGCTATAGTATTTTAAGTTTGGTTATACATTGACCTCTCTGGGCGTTTGGGGCCCTGAATGGCTAGACAAAACACAAAGTTTGGCCAAATGAACTGTGTTGCTTGAATTCTGCTTCCAATCGGCGGTGTTGACGCTGATGGATAGTCCTCCGCCACTCCAGTGATTGATGTTTTGTGGAAAAACGAGACTAATCTATACATAAAATACATAAAACACATAAAATCAACAATTCCAATGTGAAAGTAAAAAACAAAACAAAAACAGGCACTAAATATTGACGCTGACAACGTCGTTTCCCAATGAAGTTTCTGCTCACAGCCCATCGCGCTTGCGTAACGTCACATACACCGGTTTGTTTTGAAACATGAGTTGACGTAGAAGGGTTGTAAATCGGGTCGGTTGTTAACGGTTAAACATGATGAAAAACAGCCTCGGTGAACACGGAAGAAGAACAAGAAACGAACACGACCGTTGTCTTCTCGTGTTCGTTTTTTCTTAGTCGATATTTACTGAGGATACATTTGATCGCGTTTACGAGTTGGTGTATGTTGAAAAACGCAAAATTAAACAACAAAGTTTTAAAATTGTAGAGGCGCCTGAGCGAACCACTGATTATGCATTATACACATGACACAAGTAAAGAGTCGACGCAGTGCAACTTTAAAACAAACAAGATACTTTGAGCGTAAAGATGAAGACGCAGGTCTTTGGCCGCTTTAGATTCTGTCATTTGTTTACTCCGTTCTTTTGCTAGAGTTCTTATACTTTTGAAAGCTAAGAAAAAAACCGACGACAAAAAGGCAGGGTACAAAGAGAGAGAGCGAGAGAGAGAGAGGCGGGCAAGCAAAACTGCGGCGAGGAAGGGGAAGCTTTCCAAGAATGCGACTCTCGAGAGCCGGACGCGCGGATAGCGAAATGAACAGGAGTAGGCCATAAGGCCTCGCACCATTGGGGAAACTCTGTAGTTGCTTCGTAGAGTGCATTCGCCGATATTACCAATCTGCGCTCCCAGCTGCCAGTTGTATTTGTTATCGGCTCGCCCATACTCCGTTCATCCTTGAAGGGACACTGAACTTCCAAAATGGATTCGTTCCTGTGCCTGGAGGGAACACGTGTGTCGCAAAATGAACTTTCGCCGTTAAATCAACGATTGGTTTGCGCCATATTTCCGTCTCGAGACTCACTTTGAGCAATTCATAAATATACTTCTATTTTGTGGTCAACGTGTCGAAATAAAATCACCTTTCAGGATCTATTCCATAACTACTATTCATGACAGTAGGAGTTCAAAATTATAGAATGGCATCGGGAATAGATATAAAAATACTTATTACTTTTTTTCGGTAACGCCACAATTATTCGAGTTAAAGGATACCGCCATGCCCTGGGATTGCGCGCCCTTCCCAATTATCCGCTTTTTCGGCATTAAACAACTGTAAATGAAAATGTTTTTGTGAGTAATCATTAACCGTGGAGCGTTATTGTCTTCCTTCACATGTGGCGGATTGCGTTTTGTTGAAGCGAGGCAGTTTTGCCAGTGCACTTCAAGACTCCAACGGTGTGCATTTCATCCGCGTTCTCCTGCTTCCCATTGTAGCTGCCAGGCCGCGGAAGCTTTCGCTGCATGTTTCGGCAAGGTCTGTCTTCGCGTTTGTAAAAGTCACACCTTTGCAACTGGGTGGCGTCACCTGCCTCCTCTGGAGTGTGGGATGTGGCAGCAGTTGAAATATCATTTACCACGCAGTAGTAATAGCAAACATGGACGCCGGTTTTTATATTTGTTTATCTTGAATTTGGCAGGGGCGAGTACTGGTGTATTAATTGGCTTCAGTTTTCTCTTCACCTACTAAAAAGCTGCATTGCGTGAGCACATTTTAAAATCTAAAAGCCTCAACAGACGTAAAATGAAGATTTCCATACAGGAATTAAATCTGTATTTGAACTAAAAATTTGCAGTAGCAGAAGCAGACGAAACATCTGCCAAAAAATTGCACCGAGAGTAATAATTATTCGTTCCAATTTTCACCCTTGCCAGGCTTGTAACCCTTTTGCTTTTCTGAGCATTTGTGCATGGTACCTTTAGTTTCATTCATTTCATTCATTTTTTTTATTTTATGCTATAAAATAAATAAGCGCTTGAACCCTTAGCCAAAGGCTAAATCGGAGCCCAGCAACCATATAAATTTTTAATTAAACAGACAACATGCACATCATAAATTAAAAAAAAAGACATCACAAAAATCATTTTAATAAAGGATTCTACATTTCACTAAACGTAAACACAGTATGGAAAGTTATAATCTTAAATTTTTTCAAGCAACTAAAATAATATTTTAAACGTACCAAAAAGTAACTTTTCACTTTTATTTTGCTAGGTATATTATTCCAAATTAGGCACCGTTAAACTTCATTAGTCTTTGTTCGTAGGTATTGAGACATGATGGTAAATTTATCATATCACTTGTTGCAGCCTTTGCGTGTCGTGTTGGAGATTTAAACAAACTTAGGGAATGTGGGTCGTTGGAATTTGTAATTTTGTAAACTGTTTAGGTAATTTTTATATTGTATACAGAGGTAATATCAAGAATTGGCTTTATTTGGTGTCTAGGAACGACCTTTCTTTGAATAATAATAATAATAATAATAATAATAATAATAATAATAATAATAATAATAATAATAATAATAATAATCTTTAATAACTAATTCTTAGAGTCAGGATCAAGTTCCAGGTCTTGTCAAAGCCTCAAGGGCTTGTGGGACTAGTCCCAGCAGTAGCAGCAAGCATGTTAAAAATGTTCACATTGTCACGTACACACACTCACACACACACACGCACAAACACGAATCACACACCGATGATATCTTCTCCTCAAGGCGCAGGCTCACATTTCTCTCGGTCTTAAAAATGAGCGGGAAAACACAGTCTCATCCGAAAAAGAATCGCACAGATACGCACATGCACAGTAGCTCGAGAATACAATAAAGACCGTAGTCGTATCGGATGCAGGAGCGAACTGCCAAAGGCCAGCTTACTTTCTCAAAAAAAAAAAAAAGACGCGTACACATGTTTACAAAATTGTTTGTCCTAAGGAAAAAAAAAGAGGTTTTTTATACTTTTTAGAAGGAAAAAGATAAAAATATGCGCAATCACAGTTACTCTTTAAATTACTTACACGATTACTTTCATAAAAAAAGATTTTCATGCTTTTTTATAATATCCATCAAGAAAAAATGAAAATGAATATTCCTAGTCAGATAGACAATTTTCTACCAATCACGTTTACAATGATCGCTCGAAAAGTGTAAAAAAATTGAGAAAGAAAAAACGTGAAGCGAAAACATTTCCTTATAAAACTAAGGTGGAAAAAAAAAGAAGATACTGATCACTGTTTCAGCACATTAGAGAACATGCTTCTCAGACGTTTTTTCAGCGTTT
Source organism: Ixodes persulcatus (assembly GCA_013358835.2). NCBI lineage: Eukaryota > Metazoa > Arthropoda > Arachnida > Ixodida > Ixodidae > Ixodes > Ixodes persulcatus. The sequence goes on along the minus strand of JABSTQ010002112.1, from coordinate 37,076 downwards.
TGTTTGAGTTAATGGAAAGCAGTGATTCTGGAAGATCGTTAAAAATTTTCGGGACATAAAATGTGCGCAGACTTTTACCATAGTGAGTTCTCACCCTAGGAGTGACGAAACGTGGAACAGATCTGAGTTCACGAGATGGAGTAGACGCGAGTTTGAAATCACTTTCCCACAAATTCCACCAAACGACAGTTTGAAGAAAAAGCGAGTAAAAAGACGGCAACTCAAGTAAAGCGAAGAGGTTGGCGTGGGATGAAAAGTCGCTGTTGTATGCGACACGTTTTAGAATTCCTTTTAAACCTCGGTCAATTCTTAAAAGCCAGGAAAGTGAACAATTGAAAAGGACAGTTATGCCGTACCTTAGTACGCTGTAAGCTAAGGCGTGCATTATGTTCCTTCTAACTGACACTGGTCTAAAACCTTTAATGTGGTACATCATGCACGACACGCTCCTCAACCGTTGACATACGGAAGACATGTGAGTGTTCCGTGTAAGATCACAATCAAAGTGAAGACCTAAATACTTTACTGAGCTAACATATTCGACAGGTCTACAATTACAACATGGACAACTGGAGTTGTGAAGGAATAGTGGAAAAGGCAAACTGACATTTTTTAAAGGATTACGGAAGCAGATCAGTTTTGTTTTCGAAGCATTTACATGTTGCTTGCTTGCCGAAAAGCAGTAAATAATTTTAGTTGCATCTGCCTGACGCATTTCCATTGAACGATGGTAGACTAGGTGCCGGGAAAACAAAAGCGTGTCGTCCGCATATTGAAAAATTGTTGAATTTGTCGTTACCACAAAAATATCATTGACGTAGAGGTTGCATAATAATAATAATAATAATAATAATAATAATAATAATAATAATAATAATAATAATAATAATAATAATAATAATAATAATAATAATAATAATAATAATAATAATAATAATAATAATAATAATAATAATAATAATAATAATAATAATAACTTTATTTTTCTATCAACTGATAAAAAGGGACTGGAAAAAAAGCTTTCAAAATAAATTGACAAGTTCCCGGCTCCCAAAGTGGGCATAATAGAGCAACTCAAAACAAACAAACAAAACAAGATGAGCTTCGCCGAAGCACACACAGACATATTTACACAAAGCTGTGTTTACACATAACATTTACTAATTTCTCTTGTGGTAAGTTAATCCAAGTGTAAGTCGCAGTTATTTAACCTGTTCAGTAAGTGTGGTAAGATATCTTTTAGTATATTGAGGATCGTAACTAGTTCTATGAGTGTCCATCTCCTACCATTCAGAATGTCAGGATGAATACGCTATAACATTTCTGGTTAGGGTGCCAAGACTTGCCAAAAATTGAAAGTCTAGTTTTTGTTATTTCTTTAAACCAGCGGCTAACCTGTAATTGAATAAGTTATAGACACTTATAATACCATATTTATGAAAGAAACCAGCATTTCGAGAGTCGTATGGAGCGTTGCAGAAAATTCTCATAATTATCTTTTGCACACGGTACATCTTTTCCAAGTTTCCAGCCAGTCGTACTCCAAATGAGGGGGCAATACCTTAGGTAGAAAAAAAGAGAACTGTAAATAACTAGTTTGGCAGAGGTTGGAAAAATAGAGCAGTTTCGGTTTACTAATCCCATGACGAGGGACAGTTTCAAAATTACGTACTCAAGATGATAATCAAGGGCATATTAAACAAATGCGGCTAATGTCTTGAAGGTACTAACAATTTCAATAGGTGCCATGTTTAACACAAGGCTGTATGTAATTATCACACGTTTATTTTTTGTACGAAAGAAAATAACTTGGGTTTGGTTTATGTTTATTTTTGTTGAGTTTGTATGTGCCCAGGTTCCTAGTTTAGATAGGGTTTGAATTGCTAGTGCTATCAGTAAGTTCGGCTCGCAAGCAGAAACAAATATATTAGTGTCGTCGGTATAAATAACTAGTTTGCTTTTTTATTAATGTTTTCTATATCATTGACATATATAATAATTAGGAAAGGGTCCAGTATGTTTCCTTGCGGGACACCTAACGTAATGACCCTAGTTGAAGAGGAACAGCCGTTTAAGAGTACTTACTGTTGTTGGTGTTTTCGTATTTGTTTATTTAAGAATACTGTCAAATCCACAAGGGATTTTAACAAGACTGAACACTCACTTACCAACAAAGTACTTAGATCTTGCGTAGAACATCAAAATAAGATCATTCACATGGATATGCTTATGTGTAGTACTAATTGGACAGGAAAAGTAAGACATCATAAATATAATACGAGGGGCGTTCATAAAGTTCGTATCATTGTCCCGAAGGAATAGAGATTCAGCAATCATACTCGAGTAGGAGTTAAGACTTTCTCTACATGTTCGCCACCAAAGGGTAAGCCCACTTTTTCCAGCGATGGACCACATGCCGGAGGCCATTGTTATAGAACTCCTCGTTTTGAGTGTTCAGAAATCGCTCCACTTCAGCAATCACTTGGTCGTCGTCATTGAAATGCTTTCCTCTTATTTGGCCACAGTGGAAACGCCTGCGCAATTTAAACAAAGTGTCATAAACTGGGGCGTTATCCCCGAACAACGCTCACAAATTGGAATGAATATTGAATTAAAAAAAAACGAACACTGCATGTGCTTGGCACCGACGGGCAGTGTTATTTTTGCTTCGACACCGTAGCGGCGTTAAGCGCTACTATAGCTATGCGATGTTTAACTGCGCGGAAACAAGAGGGACCGCGCTCATGTTTATGCATGTTTTTTTTTTTTTTCAATTGTTTGTGCCGATAATAAGAACTTTATGAACGTCCCCTCGTACTTATTAAACAAACACACACGGATAACAAAATTCGTGTAACCAAGACACCCTAAATTAATAATCGCAATGTAAGAGAGTATCTTAGCTGCTTTAGGAAAGGTGGTGCTTTTAATAATAGTGTCATCGAGTTGGCTCCATTCTCTGATGGCTAATGGGAAGAGAGAGTAGCGGAAACAGTGATTTTTTAGGGGATTTTTGTATGTTTTGCTGTGCTTGTGTCTAGTCTGCTTGGTATCAGAAAATGATACATACCTAGACCTGATAGGTTCTAAAATAATCTTGAAGAAGGAGGTAGCTAGCTGAACTTAAGCCTGAGTTGTTTAGCTCTGTTAGCGTTAAGAGACCAGCTTTTTTTAGAAGTTCGCTCGAAGAGTCCGTGCGCCTGTATCTATTGGAGATGCATCTTAAGGCATTACGCTGTATATTTTCAAGTTTAGTTATGAGAATTTTAGTATGAGGAAACCAGACAATGTTAGCATATTCGAGTGTAGGCTTTACAAGGCTGGCGTAAGCTAAAACTTTTGTGACTGTAGGTGCTTGTTTGAGTGTTCTCTTTAAGTAACCCAGGTAGCATGCCAGAGAAACGTCCAACTTGAGCGAAAGTGTGACAAACGTTAGGGCCCAACTTAGGCCGTGTTAGGTTTTGCTCCATGGCGCTTGTCAGTGCCGAACTACCTTGCCTCCTAGTTGGGTGATGCTAGGGCACGCCAAAGTTAGTATTTCGTCTAGTCTGCCACAGAAGTGTCGAAGTAAGTGCCATACATGAGCCATAACTGCCGAAATAAAACTTAATTTGGGTGTTTCGGACATGCCAAAGTTTACCTTTTCTCTAGTCCGCCATAGTTGTGACAAAATTAAGTGCCAGACTTGAGCCAGAGCTGTCGAAGTAAATCCTAATTTGGAGATTCGGGGCATGCCGAAGTCTGGCTCTTCTCTGGCTAGCCACTGGAGTGCCAGATAAATGCCAAAAGTGCCAAAGAAAGCCCAGCGGCCTGCCGAAGTTTGGAATTCCTTTGGTGTGGCACAAAAGTGATCTATCATGTGCTCCCAAACTAAATTAAACTAGATAAGCGTCGGAAACACGATGGTCAGATCTCATCATCTCCGTTCTTAAGCAGCACGGCGATTTTTGGCAGTGTCGTGCCAGTATAGCCCAAAAGTTGGTTCCAATATCGCTCGAATGTCCACTTTTGCACCACCGTTTGATATCCGGCAGGTATTTCCGTGCAGGCGTTTTGCCCCGGCCTAGTGTTCGCGCAATATCTAGCGAATCGTCTACGATGCGTCTGCTCCGTATTGACTGGACGTCGTGCAAATCTGTGTTGTTAGGACAATCACATACACCGACGAACACAACCTTTTCGTTCGCTCCCAGACGTTTATTAAGCCCTTATCATTACACACAGCTTATTGTCGACGTATATGCACAGGTCATACTTCTCTGTAAAGCGAAAAGCAAATTATAAAATAGAAGTAACACTGTTTTCATGCCAAGCCAAACGCATAAATTAAAAGACAAAAAACAGTGGAGATTTATTTATTTATTGGGGCCCTCAGTGTCCGAAGGCATTAAAGAGGGGAGTGTACCAAAGCGGCTCATATATATTATGAAACTAGGCAGTTTAACAGAAGAAAGAACTTCAAAAAAGTCAGAAAAGCAGAATATAATTATAAATAGCATTTTTAAACTCGGCGCTCTCGGTTAGGCCGGCGATGAGTGTGGGAAGGCGATTAAAGTCCAGTGATGACTTAGTTATAAAATACTGATTGAAGGTTGTTGTCTGACAATGAGGGACGCCTAGTTTACTTCGGCGATCGACACGAGATGACACATAAGATGGTTCCGTTAATAGAGGCTGGCGTAGTGTTGGGTTATGATGATATATTTTGTGAAACAAACATAGACAAGCAATTTTTCTACGGAAGAAGAAATCAGGCAAGCCTGAGGTTATTTACACTGTTGACGCGCTAGAAGTGCGGTGATAGTTGAGAGGCAAGCAAAACTACTATCAGAGGCATGCTTGCAGTGTACTTACTAATAAAAGAACGATATCATACGATACCTTGATAGATGCATAATTCGACTCGTGCAGCCCAAGAACAGAGTCGAGAAAGAAGGTTGCGCAGATTCTACTGACGTCTCGTCGTCGGCGGAGAGCAGTTTTTGTCGAAGCGTGTCCAACAAACGCAGCAAAAGAATTCCACGGACTCCGGCGAAAAAAAAAATGTCCATTACTTAAAAATTAGCATGGACGCATTCCGGCCGTTTACAACCAAAAAGCACGGCCGCGTCTGCAACGCACTGAAAGCAACAGAACACTGAAGAGCGCATTTCGCAAACGGGACTTACGTGACCCGCCTGTTTCTATAGCTTATCGAACGGCAAAAACAACAGCCCCAGAGATTCCATCAGCGCGACAGAGAGAGTCACGTGACAAATTTTCGTCCAAGCGTCTTTGTACTACGAGACCTACGGCGAGAGGCCGCGCGTTTCGCTCCCTCTGCATTTTTGACTCACTGTATTGTAAGGAAAGCGAAGACAACTTATAAAAAAAAAAAAAAAAGTGGAGTACAGCCAAAGCTACAGGGGACAGAGTGTATCATGACCTGTTCAAGAGAAGGTAAAGAAGGAGCGGGGGAATCCCAGCCCTCTCTCTCGTTCCTCCTTCCCTCCTTTTGAATAAGTTGACATACGCTCTCTCTCCTGCAGCTTTGGCCGTACTGCACGGCTTTAGTGAGACGGATACCCCCTTCACACGGTTGGTATAAAGGTACCTTTAGCATAGGCTCCTGCCGTAAAAGGTCCCTTTCGCTAAAAGAGGGTTTAGAATAAACGTTGCTCGCAGAAGTCCCTTTAAAGCTACAGGGAGTAGCCTCGGGACCATGAATTCCAAATAAAAGTGCAGCATATATGCTTGTGCTTTGTTTATTGCATCGAAATAAAAAGAGTATTTCTGAGGCAAATATTATAAACTAAACATGAGCCCAAACCTTATAGAAGACGGTAGCGACAAATTTATACTCGCAACAGCGTGCAGGAGCGATGGCCCCAACGCAATGGCGGCTGTACGTGCTTTGAGTAGTGAGTACACTCTACCCTGAGTAGCGACGACGAGTCGTCCGCTTCGCCTGGCCAGAGCATTTTTGTGACCATGATTTCGCCTGGTAGAGCTGTGAACTTGGGTGCCAGCACCAGCGGCGCCAGTAACGAAGGCACTAGAGTTCACTGGTCCGAGGCGGAAACATGGTCGCTAATTCGTCTCTGGGAGCACAGCATCGGCGAACTCCGGCGACAAGGGAGGGACGCCGGAGTGTACGAGACGATCCGCCTCGGTCTCGAGAGGCTCTCTATTGAGAAGACCCGGAGGCAGAAGCAAAGTAGCAAAGCAAACTCGGGGAAACGCGGAGAGCTGTCCATCACGGTTCGCACCTTGTGTATATTTAAATTAGAATAAAGTCACTGGAGCTAGGAAAGTAGCACCAAAGTAGCCGGACACAAACAAATACCAACATACAGACGACATAACCTCTCAAGGTGATTACTTCATCGCTATCGGTTGCCATGGTGATCGCCATTTTGGCCCCTTTCAATGCTTCGAAGCTTCGAAGGGGTTGTCAAAACCAGTCGCACCAAGATCGCCATGGAGCAACATCGTACAGAAAGCGTTCCTCGGTCGATATGAGCGTCATTGGACCTGTGCAGGCAATAAACTTATCACTCGTGCTTCTTTCGCCAGATCTCTTACAATTATGTTCCTCTTATTGCGTGTTTCAAGACAGTAAAATTATTTTTCAACGCTTCCAAGCACTGACGATGCATGTGATGGCGTTCTCCTTCTCTTCCTTCACGTCGTCTGTCAATACCTCAGTCTCGGGTTTTTCACTAAAATGTTTGATATACACCAGCTCACTTGCGCCCTTACATTCTGCTCATTAGTACGAAGGTGTACTGGATTACACGCGGCGTCGGTGCTTGAGGGCATTGAAAAATGATTTACTATCTTCAAACTTCCAAGAAGAGCGTCGTAATTGTAAGGGATCTAGGTAAATAAGCATGAGTGATAAGTTTATTGAATGCACAGTGAAAAATCCGAGGAACGCTTTCAGTACGATGATGCTTCATAGCGATCTTGGTGTGACTGGTATTAACGACCCTTTCAAAGCTTCGAAGCTTTGAAAGGGTCCCAAATGGCGATCACCATGGCATCCAACAGCAATGAGCCAATCACCTTGAGAGGTATTGTCGTCCGTATGTTTGCATTTGTTTGTGTCCGGTTAGCAGGTGGGAAGGAAATGGCGTTACTTTCCCAGATCCAGTGACTTTAGATTCGATAACACGGCGGGAAGTGTGATCACACAAGCGAGACATTCTGAAGAAAAGCTGATTTCTTGCTTGCACCATACAATAAAATCCATGAAACAATTATTAATTTGTTTTAAAACGACATATTCCACTTTTAATAAAGTAAAGGTGTCTCAAACCTGTTTCGACAAAAAAATAATATATTGCTCGTTCGCCCCTCGGTTTAGCCTGGCTATCCCCGGTGCAATAAACATCAGCCCTAAACCATCCGCTTATTTGCCGTGTGATCCCGAACGCTTTTTGATACATGTACCGTTATCTAATACCCCTGTCAGACGGGCGCCTTGAAGGCCTTTGGAGTAGATGTCCTTTAACTCAAATGTAATTATGCGGTGTCAGACGCGCAAGTCAAATGTCATTCGGGATAAATGACATTTACGATCAACGGAGTTACAACAAGTCCGTTAACTCCTCAACTGTCTACTCTCGTCGACAGCGATCACGGATGACTAAGAAAATAATAAAAGAAAAGATACTCTTATTTAGGACTTCATTACTTAAAATAAAATTTAAAACAATGTATGAAGCTCTCTGCTTACTTTAGAGCGACTTTAGCGTCCTTTTTAAATATATATACTCGCGGGCCCTGCAATCACAGTCCTCTGTTCCTTCCTGTTCGAACTCATAACTCCTCATCACTGTGCTCTCCGCTCTCCTTATCTCTTCACTCTTTATCTTGTTTTTGTGTTCTCCGCTCTCCTTCGCTTGTGGTTTCGTTTTTAAACTTAACTTTTATTTTGCAGTGTTCTCTTGTATTTCGCTTGGAGGGCCAGCATCTGGCCCTCCAAGCGATCGGCTTCACTTTTTGTCGATGACACGGCAGTTCGAAGGGCAGCCAAGGAGCTTTGCTGCTGCGCGTGCATACAAAAAAGAACAGCAACCTGAGTCTCTGGCGGTTCCGAAGACTTCATTATCGACACTATCGAAATCGGTGGGGTAAGCAGAGCATACCGAGGAGACGAGGAACCAGACAGAGAATGAACTTACAAGCCGAGGAACAATGGAGAGTTTTCGCGCGCGATCATCACTGTTGCCTTTAGAGTGGCTCGCACCAGCCCGTACCGAGTCAAATTGCTTCGCTTACAAAAAAAAAACAACAAAAAAAACACACGTGTAATCGGTTAAAAAATTCATATAAACACAACCCACAATATTGTTTATAAAAAAATAAATGGCAATAGGTCAGCAATTTTTTTTTTTTTTATCGAGCCATTTATTTTGCTAAATGGGCGACCGTTTTCTCTAACAAATCGAAAACTGCAATTGCAATAAACATCTCCTAAATGGCATTCGCGATGTTCTCCGACACTGTCTGACACGCGAAAGATTGAATGACCTTTGGGAATCTGGAAGGTCTTTGGCCTAAGTGGCATTTGAGTTGACCGTCTGACAGCGGTATTAGGGGCCTAAGCTACAGGTCCTTTAGGCAGACCATGTGACGTTTCAGCGGCAGTCTCGAACGAAGCGATTTACAGCGCGCATCCCTGGTTTTGAGAGTGTACGTCACTGTTGCCCGACTGCGCTGGGCTGTTGTTTTTCCTGTCAGTGGGCTGTGACAGCCTCCGTAGGCGCAATTCCGGAAGCTGGTGGTGGCTAAATTGCCGCGTTTTTTTGTGTTTTATGGCGAATAAAATATCTCGAGGCTTTTACGAAGGCATTGTACTATTTTTGGGAACTCAAACAAACAAACGAAAGCTATTTTTGTTGAGTCCGTGCGCGACAGAACAAATTCAACTTAAATGCTTGTTTCATTTTAAGTTAATGTTTCTTTTTACGGCAGGATACGCTAAGCTGTGTAAATCTGCACAAATCTTAACTGTTGAAAATATTTGACCAAACAGGACAGCCAAACTGCAAGGGTAGTCCTCGCTCACACGGCATAAAAAAGTGTCATCCATAGAACAACATATATTGTACGCACCCCACGCTGCCGCGTTATCCGAACAGGATTTGAAGAAGGTCTCAAATAACACAGCATATCCAATTCACGGTGTTCACTATAGTCACTTCATAACGATCGCATGGAATCCGGCTTGTGTTAGGGCACGTTTGGAAGAGAGCTGCTTTTTCGCACAGCACCAAAGCAAATGAACGAACGTGTCTATTCCGTCCCCAAACCCAGGACCCTATCAGCTATTTTTCGCGAAGACCGGGAGCACAGCCGGGAAGGCTTTTCGGAGATTATCTCAACGGAAACAATCCCCGAAGAAGGTTGAACGGCCCGTGTCGCGAGCTGTCTGACGTTTGCTCTCTTCGTTCGTTTCCTCCATAGGCCGAACAGGCTACGATCCCTGGTATTGCCTGGTTTTCAAAGTGGAAGATAGCACAAAAGGGGTAAGCGTCCTGAACAGGCAAAAAAAAAAAAAAAAAAAAACCTTCGAAGAAAAGCCGGCGAACTTCGAATCTTCGAATACACAATGCAAGTTCGGAGTTGCGCTGACCGGGTTTTCACAGCTCAGGCGGGAGGCAGAAATTTCTGGCTGACAGGGGTCGCTCCAGTCGCGAAATTGTGGCGGCCAGAGAGCGCTTTTTGCAAAGGTCTATAGGTGATGTTTCGTAGCCGAGGCTTGGAATGTCACTTTTGGTTAAGGGGGGGGGGGGGGGGGGGGGAGGGGGAGGGGAAATGAAAGATTGTGAGAGAAAGCTTCAAATTAACCTTTAAAAAATTGTCGCCGCCCGGATTTCATATTTGTTCCCCCAAGTGTGAAGTGGGAGTGGCAGCACAGATCCCCGTTCGCTTCTGCTTTTTGTCATCGATAGTCTTTGACAGCGCTCAACCACAATGTACGGTACACGCACAGAGTTACGACCGTTTCGCAAAGTGCTGCCTAATAATGGTGTCTGTTGAGGAGACGTGCGCATATCAGTCTCGTGCAGCGCTTGCTCGGTGGCAGCAGTTTCTGTAACGTCGAACCATTCTCACGGCGCGTCCCGATATTGGCGTGTGTACCTACGCGCGAGTACAACGATCCGGCGCAATTTGCGTTTGCAAAGCCTGTTCCAGCCGCGCAAAACATTCAGCCATCCTTTGGCCTGGAGAAATCAAGAGACACCCACAATTATATCAAAAGTTGCGAGGAGAATAAAACTTGATTTCTATTTAATTAAGTTGCAGACCACCCGCGTACTCATCAGCCTAACTGCAAGGCAGTAAGCCTAGTTCTGAACTTGTTTGGCGACCGGGGCTCAAATATTCTAGATGAGAGACGAACTACCAGGCAGTAGGCCTAACTCTGGCGCTCCTTTGGCGATTTTGGCCCAAAGAGGACAGGTAACAGCCGAACTACCAGGGAGCGAAACCTAACTTTGGCACTTCTTTGGTTAATTAGGGCCAAAACACCCTGACTCTTGCCAAAAAAGGTAGAATTCGGCTCGGGTTTGGCTCCTTCGGGTTTCTTAAGTCCCAAAACTCTCATATATTTGACAAATGCCTAGGGCAATGTGCTAACTGGGCATTAGTTCTTTAAAGCTTCTTAAGCTACTTAGTTAACATGAGTATCCCATCATAAGTCTGAGGCGATCATTGAGCCTAAATATTTACATTGACTGACCCGTGAAAGTGTTGCATCACTGAAGCCGTAAGAAAATTCAGATGTTTTTTGTATTTTTTAAGTAGGTGTTAAGAAGCGTTAGTTCGCCGCAAAAACCATAATATTTATGCTTCTACAAGAGAGTTTTGTTATTCAAGCTATCAAAAGCATTGTTGAAATCCACAAAAACACCTACTAGTGTTTTTATTTTATTTTCAAATTGGTGCGGGATATATTCTTTTTCGACGAAAAGTGCATATTTTGTTGAAAGATGTTTTCTGAACATAAAATAAGCGGCGTTGAGTAAGCTATGTTTTTCAAAATAACGGGTTAAACGGCGAAGTAGCAATTATTTATTTATTTATTTCCTCCCTCAGGGCCCCAAGGAATTACAGAAGGGAATACAAAAAGGCACCTAAATAAAAAACACAGAGAAAAATAGGCCGGTGAATATAAAACAAACAAAACATTCAAATACGTACACAAAACTATTTAGAGGCAGGTTAACGTAACACGAGCAGCTAATCCAAACACAAGACAAACTCACAAATAGCACCCTTAACTACGGCGCTTTCGACTACGTCGGCAATAGGTGCGGGAAAGCGATTCCAATCAAGAGATGTCGTGTGTATAAACGACTGATCAAAACTTGATGAGTGACAAAGGGGATGCCGACTTTATTTCGATGCTCGACACGTGATGAGAGATAAGATGGTTGTGTTAAGATATGGTGACATAGTGAAGTGTTATGGTGGTGGTCTTCATTGAATAAGCAAAGCCTGAATACCTTTCTGCGGAGGAAGAGGTCAGGCAGCCCTAAAGTCATCTCTCAAAAACTTTCTGAAGAACTTTTGAAAGAAACGTAAGTATCGAAATAGGACAATAGTTTTTTATATCATCTATCGCTCCCTTTTTATGCAGTACTAATACTGTGGGCAATTGAATGTGTTTAGAAAAAGAACACTAGTCTCAATGGCAATATTAGAAACAGTGCCTACTAGCACAAGTGCGGGAAGGTTTCTACATGCTTCACCAGGCGTATTTTGTATTTTTCTGCGTCAGTGGAACCACTGTTCTTTAATAGTGTAGTTGTGGAAATCACTTCCGGAACAACAACTCGGTTTAAAAATTGATGTCACGTACACCAGCTCAGTTTCCCCGCTAAATTTAGCGGGAAATGATGTCACGTGACTTATACACAAAGTCGGTTTCCCTGCGAAATTTAGCAGGAAAACTGACGCCACATGACCTCAACACCAATTTAATTCCAAGCTAAATTTAGCGAGGAAACTGACTTGGTGCTTAGGTCATGTGGCGTCAGTTTTGCCGTTAAATTTAGCGGGGAAACTGAATGCGCAAGGCTGCATTATGAGACAACACAAACGTACACACCAATTACGTTTCTTCGCTAAATATAGCGGGGAATTGAACTGGTGCGACGTCCCAAAATGCAACGCACGCGGTTACACTGACGGCGACGGCGACGTCGACGTCGACGCCAACGCCGCTATACGCGGAAACGGGCGCCTAAGAGCTGCGCTCTAAAATACAAAATTAACATTGTTTTTAACAATGTATTTGAAGGGGTTAAGACTACTTGGAGATGTAACACCCAGATTAATCCTGAGTCCTGGGGCACAACCGTTACGACAGTTAGTGACGTGTTAATAAAATAATTTATTATTGCATATTGTTTTTGATAAGATAAATAAGTAATGAATAACTCAAATATTTTGCCTCTGAAGCTGTAATTATTTGTATTATTCAAATTAACAGTGGAATTAACTGGGTCAAAGGCCTTTTTTTATACCCCAAAAGAGAACTGCGGCAATCTTATTGTCGTAGAGAGCATTATTAAGAAGCTGAGTCAGTATAAGTACCGCGGAGGAAGTTGATCTGTTAGGCCGAAATCCGTTTTGATTATGGCGAATAATGCAGTACCTAATTAAATATTCGTGAACGTGATTTCCAGATATTTTATAAAAAAACATTTAGTTATATTTAATGATAATTACATTAGTTTCTCCTGTATTGGTGGCAGCGTTTACTACGCTCTTCTGAAAGGAACAAAGCAAAAATGTTCTATATTTGTAGCATGTATGTTAGCTAGCGTTATTTAATGCTTCTGTCCTTGATTCAACGTTTCTGGAACTTCTCTCGCCGTAAGACGTTGTTGCAATAGCACAAATTGTTTGCGAATGTATTCAAAACTAAGAGTTTCGAAGCCATCAGTTCTACGAGGTGAAAAAAGAACACGCGAATTAAACTGTCATTTGGCGCCAAGCCAGAACAGCTCGCCGTTAGCTCTGAGTCGGCTGACACGTGTTCCAAGCTTTTTTTACGCACGAATGCAGCATTTTCTTAAGCAATTTAGTTATCAACATATATTTTAAAAGCAAGTGGCCCATACAGACCTTACACCAAAAACAAATTTGTACAGAAGTTTTTTGTTTGTTTTTTTGCGCGTTATTAGAAAGATAAGACGTACAGGCTGGCAAGAACTAGTTCAGTGTTTTGTTTAAATCCGGCGAAAAGGGTCGCCCGTGCGCATTCCCTATTAAGGACTCAAAGCGCCCGCAATTTGTTTCTGTGTCAGTGAGTTGTGTCATCAAGATGTCATTTTCTTTCTTTTGTCAAGATCTCGTCTTTTAGTCACTAAGAGAACGTCGTTCAACCTTTGACGACAGTCAACAAACCACGACTCAGAGATGGCCAGATATAATACTTTAAGAGAATGCGAAAGGGCGTTTATCTAAAATATTTCAAGACAAAAACAACCAATCCCTGCTACCACAAAAAAGTAAGAAAAAAAGATAGATGGCCTATGTTTTTAAACTTTCTTTTACGGCACTTCGGGACAAATTTCACCAATAATAATAATAATGGACAAACCTACTGCATTGACAGGTCTGTATTTTTGGCTGAGCGAGGTGGTGAGGATGATATTACGTTTGAACGTGTTCGTGAATCTCCACTGGTGATGTCTATTGGATGTCTAGAAGCTAATCACAACTTGATAGAGTCATTGCAGCGTAGAAAATACAATTAGAGCAAGCTTTCATAATGTTGCAAAGCTTGCATTTTCCAAAGTTAAAAATGAAAACATTCAAGCAAATCGGACAAATGTATCTCGGGCATAAGGCACGTAATAGACAAAACGCATTAAATTATATGCCGTTCTCCTTACTTAGGCCGTGCAGCAAGGTTGTGGACACTTTTTATTTAGACATGTTATGTCGCATATTGAAGATGAAAATAATTTGTCAGAAAGCCAACAGGGTTTTAGACATGGCTACTCTACAGTAACCCAGCTCCTTCTGCCTGGGGCTCTAAACTCGCCAAACACAAAGTTGGGGCCGAAATACACGAAGCGCATCGATTGGACTATAACGACGATGACTTCGCGCTTTTGTCGCCGTCCCCCAATCGACGTGCTTCGCGAACTTTCGGCTCCAATTTTCGGTTTGATGAGTTTAGGGCCACACAGTGAATGACTTTGCGGAGGTTGCTGATAAAGGGGGGGGGGGGGGGGCAGAGGGACGTAGTCTGAGATTTAGCAAAGACATCCGACTGCGTGTCGCAGCTGAAACAGCTATAGTGAATTAAGAAAGCTACTGGGAAACGAGCAACTACGTTTCAGGGTTACTATGGATGCCATTCATCAGCTCGCCTCCGTTTTTTTACCTTTCTTGGCTAGATTCCTTTTTGAGCAATCGTCACCAGTTTATCGAAAGTCGTTGTTGTTTGCTCCACAACTAAGCAGCGTCATTACTGACATTCCTCAGGAATCGTTTCTGGGCACCTTCTTCGTCCTGGGAACGATAGTAGGAGGCAATTCAGTTGCTGCATTTTTGCAGATGATATTGTTCACCAACTACAATTTCTTCTCAACGGTGTAAGGACTTATTATTCAAAGCCTCAAAATGCTTAACATTAAAAATAACCTGCAAAGCGACCCCCTTGGTATTTAACTTCTGTATAGATGACATTCCACTACACAGTGTTCATTCGTTCAAGTACTTGAGTGTTATAATCACTTCAGAGTGTAGCTGGAACAGTCATATATCCATGATCATTAAGAAAGCGTCGGCAAAACTCCGATCATCAAAAAGACTACTGGAGAACTGCACATCCTCAACCAAGCATGACATTTATACTGCATTAGTCGATCTATTTTAGGGTATGTGGGCGTTCCGCGGACCCTGCAAAAAAAAACAAAAGAAAAAAAACAAGAATAATAAAGAACTCAATGGAGTGTAAAAGAAGACTTGGCGTTTTGTTTCTAGCGAATATAGAACATTGAGTTCCATCACGAGATTTTATCATCAATCTAAAATTGACCTTCTATCAATTCGTCGCGGGACTAATGGACACAAACTCTCATATACTATTGTTCATGACTCATCCCGTTTGTCCTTTAACAAATTTATACAATTGAATACCTCATAAAACACACATACCACAATTATGCAAACACGTTTGTCGTACTGAACCGCCATAACGAGTGCCTAAAAAAATATTTTTTACACGAACCTTTAACGAAGGGAACAGTCTTACCGCTAACATTACGAGCGCCTTGTCCCTTCAAGAAGTCTCGAGGGCGCTTCTGTGTTACTTCTCAAGTTCATTTCTGAGAGTTTAGTTTTTCTTGCTTATTTCATTTGTGTATTTTCTAATTTCTTGTTGTGTATATTCCAGTTGGCCATGACCCTTCTGATTTGGAAGCCAAATGACAGCCGGCAGTATCTGTAAAAACAATAAACGACACTAACTCTTTTCAACAAGGTAAGAATAGTTTTTCATATGATATAATTAGGCTCGATAAATAAAAGCTGATTTTAAAGCCGATATTAAAAAAAAACTGTAATCTAATCACTAAAGAAAGATAAGTAAACAGGCGACCTAGTTGATGTTACAGAAATTTGAAAAACAAACCGGAGACGACGGACCAAGGGGGGGACAACACAAAAGGTCTCAAAACGCAGCTACTACAACCGTTTATATATCCTCTGTTACACACACGTCTCCTGGAATTTGAACACGTCTTTGTGACCTTCCACCAGAGTACAACGCGTTATGACGTCAATTGAAAGCAACGACCTCATCTCCCACTTAACACAACACAACACATACGTATCCAGGATTGTGCACCCGTCTTTGTGACCTTCAACCGCGGTAGTGACGTCCTCTCGTACACAACTATGGTACCGGGAAGAATTCAAAGTAAAGCAATTTCCTCAAAGCGCACCCTCGTGCATCCGTTCACAGGTCCCACACTGCCGAATGACGAGTCAACCAATATCCCCATCGCACGCACACACGCACGCACGCACGCACGCACGCACGCACGCACGCACGCACGCACGCACGCACGAATGCACGCACGCACGCACGCACGCACGCACGCACGCACGCTACAACAGCAAAAACTTTCGGGTCGCTCCACCAAGTGTTATAGACCAACACGCGGCCCTGACGTCACGCAGCTGCGGTGGCGCTGCTGACGGCACAGCGCATGCGCAGACGCTTCACTTCACGTGAATTCGGTTTCTGCGCACGCGCAGTGCACACACCTGGTGTGGGCAAACGCGAATTGTTTGTAAACTGCGTGTCGGTCTATAGTGTTTTTGACGGTTGACTGATACAATTTCCTACAGACGCAATACTAATTGTTTTCTTCAAGGTTTTTTTTTCATAATTGTTTTCTTTGCTTAATACCACACTTTTCAGCCAATCACACCGTAAAACGTCTTTCGTGAAAAAACAAACAAACAAACGATGAATTACTTGGCAGCTCTATTGATAAGAATTTCCCGTTCAAGTAACGTACCATTGTTTTTGGAAAATATGTGGAAAGAGGCGTGAATTTAACGCTTTACGTTTTGTTTTTTTTAAATTACGAGCACATTCGTGAAAATGATGTGACACTTGAATAACGAGCTACCTGGAAATAACTGCTTACGCGAGGAAAACGAAAGCCTCTTTTCAAAGGAAACGGCCATTCTGTCATGACCCAAGGAATAGCCGTTCATATCCTTTTTGAAAATCACGGTAACCAAGAAATATTCGCCGTGGAAAAAACTTTGGAACTGTTGAACCCAAGAAAGCATTCTGCTTCACAAACACCAGATATGAAAAATGCATTAGAAGACTGAATGTGCCTTTAAACATACTGGGTGCTCTAACACAATTTACATTACCAGAGCTGAAAAATATCTAGGGTTCACAACTTCCAAAGCTTCTTTCACAAGCAAAAACATTTGTGGTTGCTTTGCCCTGCCAAAAGAATATATCGACGCATTTCTTTCGAGTGCAATTTCTGAAAACACGGTAAACATAACATAATGTTTGTTTTTGTCGAAACACAGTCTAAAAGTAACTGGTGTTTTGCTGCTCAGCATTTTCACTTACTAAAGCTTCCGTGCAACAATAGCCTGTAAGGCAAACTCAGCATCCTTGATATATCAGAGCAAAAAATCTATCTAGCTCGAAGCACAGGGAATAACGCACTGAACACAGATCTTGCACACATCAGTCATAGAGCAATCTTCATGCAACACATAAAACTGATCATGTTAAGTACAGTGCACCAATTGACTGATGACAATTTCTTTCGTGTAATTTTAGGCAGCTCGCACTTTTGGGTTGAAATATGCAGATACCAAGCACAGGAGCTTTAGAAGAAGTGATATAGCATGGAGCAAAACAGCAGCCAATTGCAGATTCTCGCATACAATGCATCAGCGAACACAGCTGTCGGCAGCTCATAGAGCAGACTGGTCTGGTAGTTTTTCAGAGCGCCACGTGACCTTGGCTGGAGCACATTAGCATCAATAAATGGTACATTCCCACAACGTGAATGCCCATATAAGAATCATTAAGACAGAAGTCTTCGCACGAGCCTAACAGGTCCTATGAAGACATGGGGTACATTTAATGACCTTAATGCATTGCGTACAAGTTGTGAAGTACTGTGCTAAATTATTTATTTAGTAAAATATCTTGCTATTAACCTTTGACTGTGTAGCTTTTTTCTTGAGCAAGCTTCGAGGGCGAGAGAAACAAGGTTAAATTGAAGTCAACACTTTATTATATATTAAAATACGTCGGCAGCTCCTCCTTTGGCAACGTAGAACTATCCAGATGTTGCCTGCATAAAGAAGAGAAACATGTATGCACAACCGCAGGTTGTTGCCAGTGTACTCAAAAGTGCAACAGAACACACACACATACACAAGACATACAAGGGAAAGGCAGCAAGTCACAAAAGGCTATTTAAAAAAAATTGGTAGGGGATTCTGAATAAAAATTATGTTTTATTTCTCGACATATACTCCCCCGACATTGACACGTTTATCCCATCTCTTTACCAGTGCCCAAAAACCTCCTGCATTAAATTCTTTGGTCTGCTTCTCAGTCACGTCCGTACCTCACATTCTGCATCTTCATCTGTCTCGAAACGTTTGCCGCTAAGGAGAGGTTTTAGCGTACCACTGAAGTGATAGTCGCTTGGGGTCAAGTCAGGACTACAAGGCGGGTGTTCAAGAATTTGCCGCCAAATTTATTAATTGTCTCCTGGGCTAATCGAGTTGCATGAGGCCTGGCGTTGTCGTGATGGCGCAATATTCCTGCAGTCAAAAAACCTGGACGTTTTTGTTTTGCAAATTGCTGCCCGAAGCTTCAACCGAACTTCACATTATGACTCAGTATTCAGTTTAACCTTGATTAAGAAAATGAGGAGCAACAGTCTGTGAGAATCCCAACACTGTAAGCATAGTCCTGCCAGCTGAGGGCTTGACCTTGAATTTTTCGATTGAAGGTGAAGAATGCTTCCATTGTATTGAAGCACGCTTAGTTTCGAGTTTGTAGTGATGAAGCAAGGATTCATCTCCAGTAACAATCTTGTTAAGCATGTCTTCTCCTCCTTGGCATACCAAAAGATATGTTGCATGCACAGGCCCATTTGATTATTTTTGTGTTCCCCGGCCAGCTGTCTGGACACCCACCGTGAGCACACTTTTCGGAAGTTAAAAAGACGGTCATGCATTATGGCATAGGTTAAACCATAAAAACAACCAATTTCAGTTTCTACGCTGTCTATTGTTACTCTCCAGTCGACTGAAATCACTTCTTCCATCAGTTGCTTCTGTCACAATCTTAACACTACGACCAGTATGCATCGTCAACAACACCCGACCGCCCTTGGGAGAATTTCTCGAATCAGTTGTGCACGAATCGGTTATGCAAAGACGTCTCACCGTAAACAGGAAACATTTACTTGTGAACATATTTTGCAGGAAGCGTTTCTGCCCACAAAAAACGCATAGCAGCATGCTGTTCTTCTAGCGTACACCCTTCGAATACAGTCGCCATTTGTAAATTGAGCTGCGCACGTCTGCGTCTGTTACCTAGATACTGCACAGTGAATATTATGAATATCACAGTGTTGCCGCCTATTAACGTATTTCGAAACTAGTCACTACTTATATCAGATATTTTATATAAGTATGTGATTTACTGACTCTCCCTCGTAAATAAGGATAATGAAGGGTTCACCAAGACACAAGCTCACCTTGTTCAAAGAACACCACTTTGGCCGGAAACGCAAACTGCTCCTTGTTCAACGGCAGCCTTCTGTTGTAGCTACCTGTGCATAGCAGAAGCCCGATCTTAGTCTGATTTCCCCCTTGCGGTGGCTATGATTAACCCAGTCTTAGAGCAAACTTCTGCCCTTGATTGGCTGGTGCTTGCTGCCAAGACCTGCATGTATCAGAAAGAACCCAGTCTTAGTTGAACTTCGGTGTTTTCGCAGAAGAGAGACAACAAAATACTAATGCAAGACCACTACCTTGAAAATACTTACTCTTGATGGCCGAGAACAAACATATCCGAAAGAACCCAGTTTCAGTTTAATAAAAATGCTTTGGCCGGACAAAGACACGAAAGCCTGACACAAGACCACTCTAAAGACAGGAACTAGAGTGTCTGTGAGAAATGAAACACACAATCAAGGTAGGCATCAATCGCTCACCTTGAAAACACTTGACATGAGCGACAACGAGCAAACTTCTGGTCTTGATTGGCTGGTGCTTGCCTCCAAGACCTGCATGTATAAGAAAGAACCCGGTCAAACTTTAGTCAAACTTGGGTGTTTTTGCAGAAGAGAGACAACGAAATACTAATGCAAGACCACTATACAAAGGAAATGGCATCCAAGAGGCATGGAACACAAAACTCATATAGGCGGGCAATAGCTCACCTTGAAAATACTTGCTCTTGGTGGCCGAGAACAAACTCGTGTTCCTGATTGGCAGCCATCTGCTGCCAAGAATAGCTGCAGATATCCGAAAGAACCCAGTCTTAGTCTAATACAGATGCTTTGGCGGGACAGACACACAAAAGCCTTACACAAGACCACTATAAAGACATGAAATAGAGTGTCTGTGAGGAATGAAACACACAGCTCAGATAGGCATCAATCGCTCACTTTGAAAACACTTGACATGAGCGGCAACGAGCAAACTTCTGGCCTTGATTGGCTGGTGCTTGCCTCCAAGACCTGCATGTATAAGAAAGAACCCGGTCTTAGTCAAACTTGGGTGTTTTTGCAGAAGAGAGACAACAAAAAAATTAAAGCCGTTTACAACTCCCTGTAATGCCGAATTGGAGCGCAGCTCTTGAGGAGGAGCTGGGAACGGTACTGGGGGGGGGGGGGGTAAAGTGACCTTGGGAGGGGGGGGTCACGTGACCTTGGGGGGCGGTCGCGTGACCTGGGGGTCACGTGACCTCGGGCGGGTGCAATGACGTCAACAGTGACGTCACTGATGACGTCATCAGCGATGATGTCAATGACGATGCGGATGCCGATGACGTCATCAGTGACGTCACTGATGACGTCATCAGCCACGATGACTGTGCCGATACCTCGGGGGGGGGGGGGGTCACGTGACCTCGGGGAAGGGGGGGGGGGTCACGTGACTTCGGGGGGTCACGTGACCCCCCTCCCCGAGGTCCTCCCGAAGGAACCCGAGGTCCTCCCGAGGTCCTCCCAAAGGAACCCGAGGTCCTCCCGAAGGAACCCGAGGTCCTCCCGAGGTCCTTCGAAAGAACCCGAGGACCTCCCGAGGTCCTTCCGAAGGAACCCGAAGAAACCCGAGGTCCTCCCGAAGGAAGCCGAGGTCCTCCCGAAGGAACCCGAGGTCCTCCCGAAGGAACCCGAGGTCCTCCCGAAGGAACCCGAGCTCCTCCCGAGGTCTTCCCGAAGGACCTCGGGTTCCTTCGGGAGGACCTCGGGTTTCTTCGGGAAAATTTAATCATGATGCACCGCGCGGTTACGCCGACGGCAACGCCGACGCCAACGGCGACGGCGACGGCGACGCCGACGCCGCTCAAGCCGGAAACAGGCGCCTAAGAGCTGCGCTCTAATACTAATACAAGACCACTACACATAGAAAATGGCATCCAAGAGGAATGGAAAACAAAACTCATATAGGCGGGCAATAGCTCACCTTGAAAATACTTGCTCTTGGTGGCCGAGAACAAACTCGTGTTCCTGATTGGCAACCTTTTGCTGCAAAGAATACCTTGATATATCCAAAAGAACCCAGATTCCTTGGCCGGACAGAGATACAAAAGCCTGACACAAGACCACAAAAAGCAGGAAAACGTGTTCGTGAGAGATGAAAACAGACCCAGGTGGAGAGGCTCGTTCTCTGTTTCACCTTAGTCAAATATTGTGGCTCATCTTGCTAAAACAATGCATCTTTGCTAAAAAAATATATATATATATTTTGCCTGATTTAGCAGAGTTTACTACCAAGGATACGTGCACAACAGAAAAGTCAGACTTTGTCACAGATGGTTTTTTTTTTTTTGATGAGCGACAACAGAATGCTGCATGGGTAATAAAGCAAAATATGAGCCCAGCAAGCCAGGCTAGTCCGCCTTGACACAAGCACCGTGCCTCGGCCGATAAATGAGGTTCTATTCTTGGTCACTTGTAATTTTTAATGGGAATAGTCAAGGAAATGAAAATAGGCCAATCTCTCTTGCAGCCGACAGCTGCAAAAGAGATTCAAATGCCTCGATAAATGACCTGAAAATAAGACCGGGGCGATGGCCGAGTGGTTTGAGGTTTCAAATTTTGAACTTTCGTACTGAGTAGTTCTGGTGTTTGCCTCCAAGTGGCTATGATTAACTTATACTGGTGTTTGCCTCCAAGTGGCTATGATTAACTAATATACACCTCCTGGTGTATATTTTTGACTTTATTTATCATATTTAACATGTTTTTTTTTTCTATTTTTGGGGTACAAGCACATGATTTTAACGCTAATTCACCTTTAGAAACCTTTTTAATTATAATCTGTTGCTTCCTGGTGCTCATAATAGGTTCTCGGTCAGTGCGCTTTTCAATTTTGTTTCTTGCTGTTGCTCCTACTTACGTTCTTACCCTTAACATTCTGACAACTCGACACAAAAGTAATTAAAAATGTGTTTCAAATTAGATGAAGATCGGCATTTCCAAGTTCTGCCCCTTCTTCATGCCCCACCATGCCACCATACCGTAGATAAGTGCAGTGACAAATGGTCCCAGGTCCTGCAACCCGACCGAATGTGGCCTTACGGTGTGACGTGACTCATGCAGCACCCATGCTTTGTGGTAGAGCCAGCGAGCGGAGTGCGACATGCTAGAGCTGTGTAAGCCACAGGTTTACAGCCTGCACAGGGTGGGAAGATGCCTCTTATTTTAGAGCAAGGAATCTGATTCGCCTCAAGGAAGCAAGCATCAGAGAGCAAACAAAAACATTAATTAAAAACTGCTCTCACCGAAAAGCTATTGAGAGCACTAGAGAGCCACAGGATGTGAATAAGTGTGTAAATTACTCGTCTATGAGTTAAAACTGAAAAAGTATATATATATATATATATATATATATATATATATATATATATATATATATATATATATATTTATTTAAAAAGGCACACAAATAAAGACATTTCCAGGTGGGTTCGAACCCGCGCTCCACGGCCCATGAATTCTGTTCCCTAAGACACCCTATTGTCGGGTACAAGGACCACTTAGGAATATTCCGGTGTTTCAACGTCGTACTACACTTTTTACAACAACAAAAAAAAAACACCTTTCGGATAGAAAGGTTAAGGAAAGGGGATGTACCATTAGGTTCAGTGCAGTTTTTTGACAAGACTCGGGACTCAAGCAGGAATGCCGGTATCCATGGTGACCCTGGAGACGTCTTGCTGCCTTTGCTGAAGTTTATCTACCAGAAGTACCTGTACAAAAATTATAAGAAACAGATGTGCATAAAACTCATTATTCATGAAAATGTTTGTCAACTTCCGAAACGACCCATGGAGAAAATTATGCAAGGAATTTTTCGGCCGCCTTGGCCGAGTCACCTCTCTTGTCCAATGTTTCTTTGCAACTTTAATATTAGTGAACAGTTATAGGGCATAATAAACAAAGTGGAATTCGGTTTGGTATGAAACTACAACACACAAAACGGCAATCTAAGATAGCATGTTGAGGTGTTTCTGAAGAAACTCCATGGTGCATTGTGCCTCCTTCGGATACCTGATGTTGAACATGAAATATGTGCATCCAGGAGTAAGCAAACAGTGATTTTCAATTTGTTTGTCTCAATCCCCAGCGACATGTTGACAAGAAGTGCAATATGTGTAGAAGGACATCTAAAAGTGTGCGGCCTAGATGAAAAAGCAAGATGTAACGATCCCTAGAATAAGATCACACCAAAGAGGCTCCGTTGTAGTTGGATAGTCTACAATTTAGGCATACTAATCGGGAGTCAACCGACATACAGCCGCGATTCACTTTGGGTTGACTGAGGTGAAACATGGCCGACGGGACGATAAGGAAACGCCTGCCATTTTCTTCATACCGTTCACCTTGCGCAGCCAATAGCAGGGCAGTTGGGTGACGTCAAGAAAATCTGTCAACCCTTCCTCGGCGGTTGACAATACACATTAGCGCTGGTGCGTTCCGTACTGGTGGCAACGAAAACAACTCATTCGGTAGCATTTCTCAACTTCGTTCGGCGCCAGTCGGCAGCACAGATCGGTGGTCGGCACTCATGATCTACCCGGGAGGAAAAAAGTACGAGCGGAGAGCCGAGCGTCGAAAGCCAGAGGGCTGGAGGGCTGGAGGCTGGATATCCGGAAGAAACGCGGCGGCCTGGTTTTTATGGCAGCCTAATTTCACACATGAGAAAACAAGACAGCGAAGCTGACGTTACGTTCGAGTGCTCTTTAAGTTAAAGTACACGCAGCCGAAATGACGCCTGCAACAGAGCACAGCTAGAGGCTTTCAACAGGGCACATGTGCGTTCAAATAAACTGTGATTTCAAAATTTCACGTCTGCTTTCTGTCCTTTGATGTTTACTTTGATCTGGATATACCAAACCACTCAACGCTGCAAGTAATGAAGTCGTACCTTTCGTAGCGATTGAAAGTGTGTTGATTACGTTTGGAGCGCACAAGCAAAGAGCAACTGTCAACAAATGCCACAGAGCTTGAGGCTGCGTCGGCTGCGTCGATACATCGGTCGTGCAAGTCTCGAGGGGTGCCGCGGCGCCGTGGCGGGCACGCCTTTCAATAGGCATGCTCGACCAGGCTAGGCTACGGTGCAGGCTCTCTGCGCAGCTCCTTTCGAAGCGTCAGCAAACCTCAAGGCTTGCGCGACCGACGGTCGCGCAAGCCACGAGCTCGCCTAGAGTGGAAATAACACTCTAGGCTGGGTTAACTTTGAGAACCTGGTCCCGACACCACTGTGGAATGTATGCGCTGAGAGAAATAGATTAGGTTTGCGCTGAAAAGTGCGTCGTACAGCGTCACGCAATTCCAGGACGAATTCGCGAAGGACAAAGCGAGAGGCAACACACAATTTTCTTCTTTTCATTGGGAGTCAACGTTGATAACGCTGAAGACCACCGACAAAATACGACGGACGCTGGAAATTGGGAAAAAGTTCTAGACCCGTGAATAACTGAGGTTCGAGTCAGGCAGTGCGGTTCCTTTCGAGTGTTGGTATAAACTAGGTATGAGCGAATATTCGAGTTTCGAATTGAAATCGAATAATGATTGACCAAATCATTCGATTCAACCATCAGATTCCTAGGAATCGGGTGTCTGAATAATTCGATACTTACAATATCAGTAGTTCTGGGAATAATTCGGGTTCATTCATGTATGCTGTTCATATCATAAAATGGTACTAGAGGCCTCTGCTCTATATAAATCAATCCTGCATTCAGAAGTCTTGGCTGTCGAATAGTTTCAACAGAAATAAGCTGGTCTCTTCTAGTCCTCGAATGAGACAGTTATGCTCTTAGCTTGCATGTCCTCCACGAAAGCCTGTAAACCATGCATGTTGTCATTTACATTCAAGGCATTTGTGCCCCCTGAACCTGTAATCAGCTCATGTGTTCTATAAAGCCATTCTGAGTTGTTACCTCCGTTATATAATAGTAATGAAAATAACAACTATATTAGAACAGACCTCATCCGCTAACCTTTTGCTCCCATGGCGTTGTTGGCCGGGCTGCGACCTTCGCGAAGGCGGGCTATGAAGTCTCCCAGCTTGCCACTCCAGCTGGCTCCGCGGCTATGGGAAAAACACTTCTTACTGCCAGCTGGCTTCCTCTTCTCCCATCTTGCATTATGAAGTACCATTCAGCCAGAGCCACTAAATGAGCTGCGCTTAGAGTATAGGCACTCCGTTCCCCGACATTGATGTGGGCGCCGCCATTTTGCTGCTTGTGCAGAGCAGACGCAACTGCCGATCGTCATGGTTCAAAGATAAATCTCCCTCAGCATTAGATTCGGTGTTAGGAAGCTCGCGTAATATTGATTTCCTTTGTCGCGAACTGTGTAAACATTTGTGAAGGACAGAAAAGTGTTTCCGGTGATTTCAGACAAAGC
This sequence comes from Ixodes persulcatus, assembly GCA_013358835.2. NCBI lineage: Eukaryota > Metazoa > Arthropoda > Arachnida > Ixodida > Ixodidae > Ixodes > Ixodes persulcatus. The sequence continues at coordinate 11,403 of JABSTQ010002112.1, read as the reverse complement.
TTCAGAAACCATGTTTTTAATCCACAATATAACCAAGCGTTATTACTCTGAAGCGTAACTTATTTATTGGTACTACATTCAGCGAAACAGCGCCAAGACCTAATACTAAGAATTACGAATCAACAAAGTTATCTATTCTGATGATGAGAACAATGAAGATGCAAGCCTCATGCCGCGGGCTCACGCTTGACAGCGTGCTTCGAGGCAATTCTGTTTCTGTTCCTGGTTTTGTTGTAAGCGCCGAATGCGGAGATCTAGAGAACTGACTCGGCACTTTTTTTTTGATGCTGGGCAGCCTAGCGTTTTGACAGGCCGGAGCAGAGCGCGCAAAAGATCTTGGAGGCCACGCCCTTGGCCCTGCTAGGGTCCTTGACGTCACCAGAGCGATACGCATTGCGCTTCTCGCTGGCCGATTTTGAAGCGAGAGGTATAAGAGCTCGCGGTTACGTCATTTTATTTCCGTACGCCTTTAGCTGAGTTGATATGTCCATGTGCAATACATCTACCGAATATGATATGAAAGGCAATGTTTATCCTTGTGCTAAGTGTACTAGAATACGGGGTGGTGTTTGGATCGGCGCGAATCGACAATCGGAAGTTGTGAGGCTGCACGTGATGACAACAATCGCGGCGTTGTAGCCAACTGAACAAAGTAGAGGGGCTTAGAGCGATAAACTGGAATCCCGTTCACCAGGCCAAAGTGAACCCCGCTTGGATGCCGTCATGTTGTACAATTTTGACCCCTAGACATGTGACCGTACCAAATACGGAGGCTTTTACGCAAAACTGAGCCGATATTTGTATTGCTATCGCTGTAAGAAACATGATGCACTATTTTTCGATACCATTAGCCCCAAAGATCAGTGTCTAGCTCCAATAGAAACCAGAAATACAGCACCGCGGCTGACGGCATCGAGCGGAGGCATTGCGAAACTGCCCGAGTTTTAGTCGTAAAAGTACATTTTAGACTTGAAAAAAAAAACGAAATGTAGTTTATCCCGTCGGTACTGTTCCTAAAGATCAATAAGCAATCAAGGCTCACCTGCGTGCACGATGGTGGCATCTGTGATCGACACAGTACCAAAGCAAAACACGAGGCCAGCCACAAGCCGCACACCACCACCACACCGCAAAAAAGGCGAGCACGCTACGCCGCCGACACCGTGGCCGCCGAGGAGGGACCTCATACCCACGATGCTCATACCTCAGCGCACTCCGCGGCGGCGCGGAACTAACTACTCCTGGTTCGAGACTAGCTCCAAACACGATCTGGTCGCTCACTCCCCGCGGGAAGAGCGGCCAGAGTCATCACCTAAATGCATTTCTTCCAAAGTGATTCGGACATATATTAGCGCGACGATGAATGGAGGCGCGCGCGTTTTTCCGAAAATCTAAGCGTATGCTCTGCGGTCGTCACGCTAACGTTGTTCATCAAGTCCAAAAAAAAAAGGCCGAGCGGGATTTCTCGGAGTGTTCTAACGCTTGGACAAAGAAAACAGACGCTTATTCTTGATCACGTGGTGCTTAAAACATGATTCCCATTGTATTGACGGCGGTTCCACGCTTGAAACTCGCGGTTGGCGGGAAGTTCTGCGTGAAAGCTTTTAGAGTGTACTGCCACTGATCGTTGTTGTAGTAGGCTGAATCGCGGACTGCGGCCTGGGCAGCTGGGGTCGAGTGTCGCCACCGGTGGCCATTGATTGACGCCACCAAATGTATGGGACTCTACGGGGAAAACAAGAAAAAGTGCCGTTTCCCCCGTTTCTAAGCTGTTGTCGGCACTGAAACTATTTGGCTGCTTTTCGATAAGTCCGTCAAATAGCTTGCGCAAAAACGTTAAAACTGATAGCCCTCGCAGTTATTATAAATAATTTTTTTTGTGGTTGAGAGTGACTCCGCCGGGGGAAAAATGTAGTGCAGCTCAATGAGGCGAGAGCTACCCAGAGTTACCGCGGAGTCGTTGAGTTGGGTTTAGCAGACGACAAGCTCGAAGGCTTTGCTACGCGGAATTCGCTCACTCCCGGAAAGCCGCTGTTGAGATGGAACTTCTTTGTCATTCATCAACTTCTAGGCTTCCCCGAGCACGGTCTCATTGACGGCAAGTCCCTTTGTTTTCTCCACTACGAGAGCAAGCTTGCCAGCTCAGCAGTAGGTGCACCCGTACGTTTGATTTTTTAATCGGTGTTCCAACGTTTGACAAATACCGAATCAATCTCCAAACATACGACATAAGGATCGCAGCACATGATAAAATACTCACCTCTGAGCACCGCGTACAGGCTTCAATATTCTTACTTTTGTGCGTTTCTCCCATAGACTTGCGTGTATTGCCCGGTGTCAAGCAATGGCCCCCGGTGGCGACACCGACGGGCTCCCGATTCGCGATCCAGCCTACTACAATAGAGAGCCGTGTGTACTGCCGATGCGCCGGTCTTGACATCTGTCGCGATCTTCATCACACGCGTCACGCAAGCTACTACGGTCCCAACACTATCCCGCATTCAAGTAGACTGTACTGATACTGCGTACGTTTATTGACCAGGTACTGTGACGAATTAAAAGACGACTACCGACTGCGTCGGTGTCCTGGCTCGAACTGTCGCGCGCGCCACCTGCACTTCGCGTTCCTCCCAGAAGTCATTTTTGTTCTCTTCAGTTCCCCATATATTTCGCCCCCCCCCCCCCCCCTGGGGGTGCGGGGGGATAAATTACCGGTCCCTGTCCAAGGGTCACGAGGGTCACGAGTGAAGTAACCCTCGTGACGTCAACCGGGCATACCCTCCCCTCCCCTCCTCCTCCTCAAGAGCTGCGCTCTAAATCGGGATTACTGGTAATTGTAAACGTCTTTAATTTTTTCGGTTTCGTTTTTCGGGCAAGTCGCACACGTTTTTAATAAACGCAATTCAGCTGACTGAGTGTTAGCGGACACGAAGGCTGTCTGTAATTCAGTCTCTCAGTTTAAACACGCAGAGGACCTCGGTTGCAATGACGCTTTTTACCGCTAATGTTTCCAAACGAGTAAACAAAGCCGTTAGAAACACAGCGAAGTTTCAGAGTAGTGCCAGGAGAGCTACGTGCACTGGGCTAAAATGGCAGTCTCCGGAACTGGCAGGCCTTCCCGCCAGGAGCCTGCACGTTTTCTGCGCTACGTTTCGGTATGTTTCCAGTGACCGAGTGCCGTCAGACTATAAACCTGGTTTTGTATTTTCGTGACTCATCAACATCGCCACGGCAGTGTTTTGCGTTATTCACAAAGTATGGCATCGTCGTTGCTATCTCCATGTGTTTCACGTACAAGTCGCATAACAGCGAAGCGAGGTTATGCGTATGGTCGCAGACCGCTTCAGCGCTTATGGTGCAATCAATCGACCTGCGGATCGTCATGTTGGAACTTTGGTCCGTCAAGTAGCTCCTATCGTATATTGACCAATGTAACTGTCGACTTCGCAATGCCCTCTTGTCTCCTTCCCGACAGCGACTGGACTCTCGGGCAAGGTGTGAACATGCTTGACCTATGACGGAAATGAAGCACGTACGTATATTTACAGTGTGAAATATTAGAAATTAAAGAAATCAGACGGAACGCCCGATGTGATTCTAGGTAAGTTTGATTTTTGTTATAGCCAAATAGCTTTTAATCGACAGTCGCCTCGTAGCAGAACCTACAAGACCTACCTGCCACCGTTTTAGCTTCTTATTTCTTATTTTTGTACTTGACCGATCCAAAATCTACTCCTCACTACTAAAAGGAAAAACATTTTTTGATCCTCAGACTTTTCAGCCCCTTTCTTGGAGAAAAACTGCGTTTATTTTATTTATTTATATTTATTTATTTGCGTGGTGCACGTTAAAGACCCCAGGTTAGCGGTTGTACTGCACTGGCTAAATTGCTCATCTACAGCTGAGACACCAGATGCCCACCGAGGCATACTAAATTCCCGCTGTATACACATATATACACACAACAATTTTGTTTCTATTTATTTCAATTCAATTTACCTCCGAATTGTTGTACCGAGCTCAAAGCGCACTTAAATTTTGAATCTACATTTTATAGCCCTCTCGTTGGTGCCAAATTTATGAGCGTTTAACGCATAAGGCTAAGCTGGAAAAAATGCACTGATCATCGGTCAGAAATTGATCACTTTGGAACACCGAGTGCTCCGCGTCATCGATGTTGCTTTGTGGATTTGACAGAGCCACTCGGCACAACAAGAGGTAAATATGCATTGTTTTATTCCGCCGACGATGTATAACCGGGTACGACATCATTCCTCATTTACGAAAGTTATCCCCACCATTTGCTTGTTTTGGAACGCACAACGGCGTAGCCAACGCTACTAAAACACTCAGTTGAGAAACTCGATCACCCCATGAAACCTGGGCCCGTGGCGTCCACCGCGAAAAAGCTAAATGCGATAACAGCACCAACTTTTAGCGACGAGTTGAAGCATGAAAGAGGTTTTATATGGCTAAAGCTAGAGTCACTGAATCTTTCCAGAGTACCGAAACCCCCAGGATCCAGCTGCCAATATGGCGGCCTGCAGAATCTTGTTTTTTTACTGTGGTTACCATGAGCTTTTAGAGAGCATGTTTTTGCGTAAAAGCAAAAGAAAAAAAAAACACTTTTTGTAGGAACGATTATTGGAGATTAGTACGAAATAACAGGCGCGTTATGTGTTCTAAGATCTTTCGCTTACAACTTTTTGCGGCACAATTAATATTGTTCTTACGGTATACAACCATGTCTCACCTGTGATTTCAGGTAGCACGTGCCTGCCTGGGCGCGTCCTAACTTCAGTTAGAATTCGTGGCGCGTCTGCTTGGGAAACGGTTGTTGGCCTCCCTGAAACCCCTTCCACCTTATATGTTTCGGCGCGAAAATGGCCGATTAAAGCCGAAATAAAGAGTCTGAGCGGTCGCTATCGAATACTATACTCCCGAACTAATACAAACAGCCGTGCAGTTCCCCAAGTGGCCGCTGCGGGAGAAATGGTGGTGTTGCGATCGCCATCAGCTCGGTTCTCGAGTACGGATCGGTGACACTTTTTCAGAGCAGTCTCTATGGCAGTTTCCCAACTGAGTTGTTCTTGTAACGTTGGCGTAGCTAACCGCAGATAACAGATGCCGCAAATCGTGCCTTTAACCGCATTTCAATTTCAATTTTGCCTTGTATTAGTGAGGTGTTGGAGAAACATTTGTACATTTCTATGGATCGTTTTTTAGACAAGCACAGTATTCTTTCACCTCATCAGTATGGGTTCATTCAAGGTCGAGGGACACAGACGCTTTTAGAGGATTTTTCTGATATACTGAATTCAACTTTTGAACGGAATCAGGTTGCCTGCGCACTGTTTTTGGACGTCAGCAAAGCATTTGACAGCGTATGTCATCGACGTTTGCTAATGAAACTTTCGAAATTAGGATTTCGTGGCTCCTTTTTAGTACTCCTTGAAAACTTCCTAAGCGATCGGCGACAGTGTGTTTCAATTGGGCATTTTCAGAGCACATTTTCGTCAATCAAAGCTGGTGTACCGCAGGGCTCAGTTCTGAGCCCATTACTGTTCAATATTTCGTGTTAATGACCTCCACAACGCTATGCCAGTTTCGTTATTTCAATATGCTGATGATACGGTTATCTTATCCAGAGCTACCAATTATTTAGATGCAATCTCTTCTCTACAAGCTGCTGCGATTAAAATTATGAACTGGTTTGAAGCTAATTTAATTATTGTTAATGCTTCGAAAACGCAGCTCATTTGTTTTCATAACCCCGTAAAAAAAGTTTGACCCACCTATCCTTTACTGTTACATGCGTCCAATTGTTTATCGTGTGCTTGTGAGCCGGTAAAATATACATCAACTGTGAAGTATCTTGGTATTTTTTTCGATGGTGATCTTTCCTGGAACTCCCACCTTGCTTATATTTGTAAGAAGATTCGTTCAGTGTACAAAATTGATGTACAAAATTCGATACTATATGCCGTTATCAGTCTGAAAAGTTATTATACATGCTCTCGGCTACAGTGTACTTCGTTATGGCATATCTGTGTACGGTCATTGTGCCCAACGATGGCAAACCAGAATTAACACAATACTACGTTCTCTGTTACATAACATTTCCTATGACTTAGGCCTCGATAAAAACATTGATGTGTTCGCGACTCTATCTATGCCGAATTTTAACTCATTATTGATTGAAACTGTCGTGCATAGACATTTTTGGGATATCAGTTTTAAGACTCCCTACGTCCCTGCGCGTAATCTCAGACCGAAAGAGCGATATTGGACACCTCGGTGTTCTACAAGATATGGTAAAAGAACCCGATTATACTATGTTCCAGCATGCTTTAAAGGGATACTGAACCGAGGAATTTAGTGTCCATAATAAGTGGCGCACGTTATTTCCACGAGCCAGCAGCCACCGATGTGCGCGAGCACACGCAACAAAAATAACGTCAAAGACCTCCATTCGCGGTTAAGATGACAGTGAAAGGTATGGGCTTCGGGCCAAAGGAGAATAAAGACAAGTTTTTCATCTACACAGTGGTGTCTGGTGTAAGAGGTAAGCGATTAATTGGTCTAACAAGCACGTAGCTTTCACTTGTAGAGATGAAAAGCCTGTATTTATTCCCCTTTGGCCCGAAGCCCATGCATTTCACTGTCCTCTTAAGCGCGAATGGAGGCCTTTGACGTCATTTTCGTTACGTGTGCTCGCGCACACCGGCGGCTCCTGGCTCGGGGAAAGAACGTGCGCCACTTACTAAGGACACTAAATTCTTTGGTTCAGTATCCCTTTAATAAACTCCCGTCGTGTGTTATTGATGCCACAACAAAAAATAAACTGAAGAAAGCGCTGAGAAACATTACTCTATAACCCCCCCCCCCCCTTTTTTTTGGTTGACTTTGGTTTCGGTTTTGATTTCGTTTCGTTTTTTTATTTTATGTACTCTATTTGTGTGTGTTTCGTTTGCTGACTGCCAGACGCTGCCAGACAAGCCCAATGAGGCTTTGGCAGGTCTGTATTTGTTTGTGTACTTTACATGCAATAAAAATTATTATTATTATTATTATTATTATTATTCATATTGGTAGAAAAGCGATTTATCTGCTCGTGGAACATGACTTCCAGCTGCTGAGTAAATACCCACTTTGCAGAGGTTAATTCACGACGACTACTGCCGCCACACACGAAGAGCGCAAAAAAAAAAAAAAAAAACGAGCTATGAAAAAAAAAAGCTGGCGTCCCTCGCACCATTCTACGACGTGCTTTGCGGGGAAGCGAACACAAGGCTTTTACACTTCGTATCACCTTAGCATGGACCAACTGCGAAAGCTGTGCAAGCGCCATCGGCTAGACTGAACTGCCTTGACTGGAGTGCTCGCTGGAGGAGGGCTCGTGCAGCAGCCGAAGCTTCATGCAAAGCAACTATCTCGCGCTTTAAGCATGCGCGGCTAACAATAGTTCATGCTAAGGTGAGAGGGGAGTCACCAGCCCGTTTGACTACGCCACCGCTACCGCAATGCACCGAGGAATCTTTAGTCTTTCAGCACGTGCGGCAACCTCGCTGCAGCTCTGCGTATGTAGAGCGCGAGACGTCGCGATCCCTTTCGTACACTGTCTTCTGCCTCCTGTGAATTAAAGTTATGGCTGCGTCACGCATGCGCCGACCTCTTAGTGAAATCGGTCAATTGGACGTCGCAAATAATTACAGAGTGAACGTTTACGTTTTAATGAGGAATTTATCCCCTGTGCCGTAAAAAAAAATTAAAAAAAAATGTTGGTGCAATGACATTCCTGTGAAGAAATCTACGTTCTGGTAACATTATTTATTGCTTAGAGGATCATCGAGAAAATCCGTACGTTCAAAACGACGAATATAAAAAGCGGAAACGCGGTGTATACGGTGTCCGTTCCCTGCCGTCTGGTGTCAAGCGATTTAACCTCCGTTCACGCTTCGCGATAGTTTTTTTTTTTTTGAGCGTGTAATGAGCGAAGTAGGCTGTTTTGAATTCGCTCTTTCGGGAACGACTTTAGGTTTCGCGAACGGCAATTCCCCGTGACTTTTGGCGTCGCGGAGAATTGCTAAGTTGAGACGTGACCTGCGTGCAGTGGCCGGGTATTCGTTGTCTTCGTTTAACATCGCCGTGTTGAAAACCAGAAGACTGAGGTATTGCGTTCGAAGCGCGTTTTCTTACCTGCGCGCGAAGCCGTCTTCGACAAGGCATACATTTCGTGAAAAGCTCGTGCCATGTTTTCATCTGCTACAGATCTTGCTCTGAAAGCAGAGATCGACTTGTTTGGATGTGTGCAAAGCGGTTGACTGTTTTTCTTTTTTTTTTTTTTGCGATAGCTGGGGTATCCACACGAAGGAGAGATCCGTCCACTTTCCTCCGCGGAGCGTGCATCACGTGAGATATACGTCATCCCTTTTTGACGCCTCGCGGCGCCGTTCTCCTCCGTGGCGGAGGCGCGGAGGCTTCCTGCTGTCAGCACGAAAGCTCCGCAGGTGCACGCGGCGGAGCCGGGGACGGAGTTTTCCGAGTTGTTGACGTCACGACATCCGTCCGCTGAGTTCTCCTTAGTGTGGATACCCGCGGCGGAGACGGGCACGGAGTTTCCCGGGTTGTTGACGTCACGACATCCGTCCGCGGAGTTCTCCTTCGTGTGGATACCCCTTTAAGGGGTATTCACACGAGGGAGAAATCCTGGGGATTTCTCCGCAGCAAGCGCATCCCCCGACGAAAGCGTCAGGCTTTGCGATGTGCAAAAGCCTCGCGTTTTCGTCTCGTGATGCGCGCGCGCCGAGGAGAAATCCCCGGGATTTCTCCCTCGTGTGAATACCCTTTTAATGGGGTATCCACACGAGGGAGAAATCCGCCCCTTTCCTCCGCGGAGCGCGCATCGCGTGAGACAAACGTCATCCCTTTTTGACGCCTCGCGGCGCCGTTCTCCTCCGTGGCGGAGGCGCGGAGGCTTCGTTCTGTTAGCACGAAAGCTCCGCAGGTGCACGTGGCGGAGCCGGGGACGGAGTTTCCCGGGTTGCTGACGTCACGACATCCGTCCGCGGAGTTCTCCTTCGTGTGGATACCCCTTAAAGGGGCACTAAAGCGGTTTTCGGAGAAGCTACTTTTTGGTGCGATAGCGTTAAGGAAGTGTCAGTGAATAAGTATCTTCAGTTTTAGAAGGCCGAACCGCCTATTAATCACGCAGGAATAAAATACGTGCGGACTCTTTCCTGTACTTGCGAGGACCAATGAAATAATCGTATGTTTGAAAATTTTGGCGGCCTTTGTAAAGTTTCGCTAAAGAAACAATTTTCAGTTCATTTAAATATGTTGTCCATGATAATTTCACAAGACGTAAAATATTTCTAGTTTAGAATACGCGATACTGCAATTATCCTTTCACAAACAAGGGACTACGTTTTCTCCTTGCCTTCCTCCGCGGGGGGTGAATTTCCCGTTCCCTCGGGATCCGCGGAAGCGCGCGTATCATGAACTCTTTCCCTCCGGGTTTTCGGGAAGTGCGTTCGTGTCTGCCCGTCCTCCCGAGGCGAAATTCAACGTGTCGACATCGTTTGACATCACGTACCAGAGGCTACGCTGCGATGCCAAACGTTTGTTTGGTTACGACTTGCCCCAACCGCAATTCGAAGAACGCCCGAAAAGGTCTGCGTTTCGCCGTCCTGCCGAAAGATGAACCTCGGAAAAGCACGTGGTTACGTCGCGCCGGCCGCGAAGACGACACACAGAACCTGCCCATGACGCCCCGTTTCTGTCACGACCACTTCGACCAAAGTGAGTTCTTCTGCGCGGAGGACACGGGTCGTTCACAGCTTCGATGGAACGTGATGCCGACGCTTCTGCTTCCAGTCGAGGACGTGATCGAGGCATCTCCGCCGAAGCGCCAGAAAGTCGTGGTAAGTTAGTTTTCTTTTTTCGCGGCATAGCTTTTGTGGGGAGTTCCGAAAATCGTAGAAGCCACGTGTTCAAAACCAGTTGCAATACGATTGCGCGTGCACGCGAAGCTTATGAGCAGGAGCTGTTTACGTAAAGGGTTTTATTTGGGCAATGAACGAACACAGACATACCGATATCCACGAAAAGCGCAATCGATACGTAATGTATAATAATAGATGATCCCAGCGCCAGGAGTGTCGTCAAGATCAGTTATTTCCTGTTTTATGGAGGGTTAGTCTCAATATTTCAAACTCCGGAAGGTCGCAGCGTAATGTTTTCACAAGCAACAGTGTAATGTCGTTACTGGGCACACTGTGATCCGTCGGCACCAGATGAAATAGAACAGAGGAGCGCGTGAGCGTCTTTTCACGGCAGTCTTTGGCGAAACAATGGTGGGTAGAATATATATGGCGTGCAAGTGCGTGTACTGTTCGCGCATATCTCATGCGTTTGTTTACAGCCGACATGTGCCCACGTGCTCTTGTTTGCACCTGAGATGAACCAGTGGCAGCTCGTACCTGGCTGCTTTGTCGACGTGTTAATTTCTTGCCTATTCTCTAAGTTGCGCGTTGATTGGCACGTTGTTTATGCGTATTTATGTTTTCCCAGAAGCTCGTACAAACGCTCTCATACGCGAAAGGCGCATTTTTGTTCACTTGCACGCCGTATTATGCGCTGCTTTGTTTGTATTTTTTTGGTCCCGATAGTACATGTCGCGGCGTACAAGTAAGTGAAGCATTGCTTTACAGAAAGAAATATAAAGAAATGACCGGGTTACAAAAGTGTGGGAAATGTGAGACTATTTTCAAAAAATTGCCCCCTCCCCTTGCTTTGACTGCTTGCCAAGCCTGTACTATTGCAAGCTGTTAGGAGTAGTGACAATCATGTATGCAGAACATATACCAAGAACTAGGCAGATCATGCATAATACCACTGTGTCACCATGAGATTCAATAAATAAATACTTATCTTGCTTCAAACAACTATTCCGCAGAGCAACGACACTGGTGCCACCAGTGGGTTATTAGTACCTGCTAGCAGTCCTGAGCATCAGGACAATGGTGCTGTGGAACTTGCCACAACAGGTCAAGGTGCTCGTAAGTACTTTCGGAAATCAGCGGGTATATAGAGGTTACAAGTCTGTACTTTCTAATAGTAGCAGTGACAAACACCCTTGCTGTGGTAGCTGCTGCACCACCAGTAGCTGCACCACCAGTAGCTGCACCACCAGCAGCTGCACCACCAGCAGCTGCACCACCAGCAGCTGTACCACCAGCGACAGCCATTGCCATGGAGGAGGCACTTCCATCGAGTCCGCTAAGCCCTGGAGTCGGCAGCATCTCATCGGGGTCTGACCTGACGTACTCCCCAACTCGTGACGAAGATTTTGAGAGGTAAGCTATTCTTATTTACATTCCGTTTCGTTTCTAAATATTTTCC
>JABSTQ010002111.1:0-72726 GCA_013358835.2 Ixodes persulcatus | reverse complement strand
TTTCAGCAACTGAAAAAGAGATCACACTGCATGCATTTCTGAGAGACATACATCGGCCGCATGAGCACCGAGTAAACAAGTTCTACTCATGCTCTCGACAAAATGCGTACTTTGTGCTCGACGTTTACTTGTACTTGGTACACTCACCAGTTCGTCTTCTTTAGACGGCAGGCATCTACAGCCTGGAGAGTATCCGATGATTCAACGACCTCGGTGTCTCAACCTTTAGCAATGCGATCGGGCGTGTCGTATGCTAGCAATCCTAATTTCTGCGAGCGTTCTAATTTTTTTTTTTCAAAACTTGATAGCTTGTTTTGCGCCCGGTATAGCCCTGTATTATCGGACTGACGGCATGCACTCGTACACTGGCTTGTACTCGCAACGCTTTCATCATTGACCTCCATCACGTCGATCCACTGACTCTTCGTCCTCAAAGTTTACAGAACGCAAACTAACCAACGGTGCAGGGATAAAGAGCTAGTGGAACTGAAACTTCGTTTTCTACGATCGCTCGTACGAAGAGCAGAATAATAAAAAGAAAAAAAGTCTTAGGCACGGTCGTGGAGAGCACGAGGAGTGAAACTCACGCGACTTCCGGTTAACCCACTTTTAGTGACGTAGCTCGATGCCTCCTTTCTGACCGCCCCGACACCTTGCGGTACACTGTTACGTCACAGTGCACGGCGGGAACTTTGAATTGGGCCTCGTATTTCTATTTTTTATAAAAAAAACTACGCAACTCTATAGTGAAACAATTTTTTTGTAATGTCCTGATATGCCATTGCAACGTTTAGCGTGAAAAAAAAAATATTTTTTTTTGGCGTGTCAGAGGCCCTTTAAGTTCACTGCTTGAGTGACGAGGCTTGCGACCTCGTTGCTGACAGTTCCTTTTCCAGAATTTTGCGGCCGTCTTTTTTTTTCTCCTCTGAACCGAAACAAACCAGCAACCCGTTGAGTGTACAAATAAATTGCCCTAATATCATGAAAACCGAGTTAAATGCAGATGCGCCTCGTCCACAACTGGAAGATGTGATAAACTCCCCAATATGGCGACTCCTAATGGAATGATGATGATAGCTGGCAAGGATTTTGCATATGGCCTACAGGCTGCTACGACCGTCCATTTTGACGGTGTGGGATGCACGTTGCAAAATAACCCTGGAAGCTAGCCATGAGCACGCGCTCAGCAGTCGCGCACACAGCTATACTCTGTTTCACCTTATGATGTACCGCAGGAAAGGCTACAAGCACGAGCTCCTTGCTCTAGGGCACATCTCGGCGGCACAAGCTCTCGTGCACCAAGGGCAGCTGCCAACGCTATGGGCTCGCGCTTCTAGCCTTCGCTGCGGTACAACATAAGGTGAAACGGAGTATAGACCTTTCCTAAAAAGAGCGTAAGGCCGGTGCCATCTTGAGTGTTCGTGCGTATGGCGCGTGCTTTCCTCGCTTTCCGAAGCGACGAACACGCACGTGCTGGGCTGTGAAGATCGCACGCTGGACTGTGATTTTGTAAACATTGGAAAGGTGTATAGACGTTTCCAAAAACGAGCTTGTGGCCGGTGCCATTTTGAGCGTTCGTGCGTATGGCGCGTGCTTTGCTCGCTTTCCGAAGCGACGAACACGCACGTGCTGGGCTGTGAAGATCGCACGCTGGACTGTGATTTTGTAAACATTGGAAAGGTCTATAGACCTTTCCAAAAAAGGACACTTGGCAGGTTCCATTTTCAGTGTTCGTGCGTATGGCGCGTGATTTGCTCGCTTTCCGAAGCGACGAACGTGCGCGTTCTGGACTGTGATTTAACACGTGTGGACTGTGATTTTTGTAAACAGTGGAAACGTCTATAGACCTTTTCTGTTTCCTGTCGTTCTCAGTCACGTGGGTTCCGTATCTGGTATGCGGGGCGAAAAAATATTAAAACGTTTGAACCTGGAATATGCGAGAAAATATAGGTGAGGCAAATCAAGAATGTGTGACAATCACGCATTTTTCGTTAACACCTTCCAGCTTCGGAGAGAGATCAAAAAGATGTTTTACCGCATACCAGAAGTGACGATATTCAAGATGGCTGCACGCTTGTGGAAAAGGTGTATATTAGCGGCGAGATGTTTTGGTGGCGCCCTCCTGTGGTTCCCCCTTGAGACGTCATTACCTTGCAAACAACAAGTTCGATGGTGTTTGTTATTAGCATGGTGGAAGCTTGAAATCATTGCGCTCTCAAAGGAACACTGCCAACACCGTCAAAATTAAAGTTCTTTCATTCCTCTTATTTCCGTCGATGATAAATCCCCTTTCCGACGTCATAGTCAGCGTTCGGCCAATCGTGGAAGGCCGACCACAGCGACGCTTTCGGTCGCGCACGGGGCTAATGGCCGCCAGGGTGGTCAATCGCCGGCGAGCCCTTGCCCAACCATAACCGAGACAGCGGGACGCCAGGTGACCCTTTCCACCGGAACACAAAGCGCGGGCAACTGGCGTTTTTGTTTGCCTGGGTCGAGCGTGGGCTTTCTTAACTTATTAGATTGTTTCAAAATCTATTAAGCACGCTGTACGCATCAGAAACATAAATTACGACTCTGAGATTGGGGTAAACAGAAGTGGCTCCACTACATTTTTTTGAAATATTCACATTACTACAGTCCGCACAGGTTAGAAGATCTTAAAATATAAACTTAATGGGAGGTCAGTTTAATAAATCTGTGTGATGCTGCCCGCATGCACATTAGTCAATATTTAATGTATTTTGTTTGGATTTGCGCAGAAATGTTGCCTATTTATTGGGCTCTCGAAAGAAGGCTTACCTGCGTCGTGTTTTATGCTCTATTTTCTTGTTATTACCTTTTTTCGGGATCCTCAGTCTTTTTATTGCGCCCACCCCTCTGAAATTGTAATGCGCGTTGAAGTGTCGAGATGCAGCGAACCTTGCGCGAGCTAGAAAATTTCTTCCAAACATTTTGGCATCTTTTAACATATATATTTTTAATCTTCGTTGTTTTTACTATTTTTTCTCGGAGAACAAAGGGTGCGTGTCTCAATGGCTTCGTTTAGGGTGCCCCAATGTCCTTCTGTTTAGGTTGATGCCACCCTTTGTAGTACCTGATGCCGACCGCACGCGCTCACGAGGAAAATACAAAGAAATCGACAACACAAAATGTCGCCATAGCACAGCAGCGCCACATACGCGTGCAGGGACACACGCTTCTGAACGAAAAAGAAAAATAAACGTGTGGAACGGGATGGACAGATGCCACCACCCTAAGCACAGCGCACATGAAGGCACCCTGCTTCGTTTTCTACTGGAACCGGCTATCGGCGAGCATTGTTTCGTTTTGTTCTCTTTACCGATTCAGGTATGACAATACCAGATACAGTCTGGCAGACAAGGTGCCCGACCTCTTGAAGCTCCGGCGAAAATTGTACCCACAAATTGCCGGCGCACGCCTCAGAAGCGCAACCCGAGCGGCGCGCACTCGCCGGCCTTTGACCACGCGAACGCCCTTGCCGAAGATATGGCAAAATATTTTGCCGTGAAATGACAACGCGAATTAGCCATATGTATGAAACTAATCCATCCAGTCATGGCCACGTCACGTCAAACCACGTGGTCTTGTGACGTTCGTGGGGGGCGAGGTACAGGACACGCGACGGGGGCAGGCAGCTTCGCATGGCGTGGGTGCAGCGCAAGCCTTGTTCAGGGCAACATGCTCGCGCTTGTTGCTTATTTTCTGGTCGGCATTCTCCGATTGGACAAACCACGGGCATAAGAGCATTGTCAGACTATCGACGGTGTTGGTTGAAGAACGCGATGACTCCTAGCTTCCACCGTGCTTTTTAAACGCACCCTCAAACTTGTCGCGGCAACTGTTGAGAAGTCGCCAAAGTCACAATTCGTGACGTCAACGGCGGGTGAAAATCCCGGTGGTGACGTAAGGGACGGAAGCCACCGGTGGACGGCACCGAAATATCTCGGTGCTAATAACCACTGACAGGATGATAGCAGCAGGGTGGTTTTCAGTTGCTCCTTCACCAGCGTGCGCCTCGAGTTTGCACGCGCTTCCAAAGCACGACGGAAAGGAACGAGTGCTATTTTCGTAAATGCACTGAATTATCTACCCCTTAAAGACTGGTGGCCGTAGAAATAATAATATTATTGATAATAATAATGAAAAAAGAATCGCAGAGTCTCTTTTATGTTATTCCTAAGGCGACTTCAAGGCGAAAGCCCATGAGCCGATGCATTAAAGACAGACAAATGATTTACCTGCCGAGTCATCCCTCTTAATGTGCTGAGTCATCATTCTTAATGTGCTGAGTCATCCTTCTCAATGTGCCGAGTCATCATCTTAATTCGCTTAGTCATCCACTGAGTGGTCATGTAAACATTTTGGGAACTGTCGTGTCGCCGACGTGTTTTCGCCAAGGACTTTGAAGGTCGACTGAACGATAAGTCATATAAGGCTTTCGTTTTAAAAACAATGAAAAAAACGGTGGCTGAGTGCGCCCTGAAGCTCAAATCATGTGGAGTGCAGGCTGGCGCCGCAGAATCCTTTGAACCTGAATACGATCTTTACCCTTTTAGTTTTGATATTGGCGCGCTTATGTATTTGTGTTTTCTTGCTGTTATTATTGTGACATTGCAATGACTCCCTTGCCTCTTCAGGCTGTTTTCACAGCTCTGTGTTCCGGGAGACCACAACATTGTATTTTCCGAGAAACCGAGGTAGAGGAGGAGAGGAGAGGGTACGACAGAACGCCGAGCTCTGGTTGGAATGATTATAGTGGCTAGTCCTAAAGCTAGCTGCCTTTGTCTCCACTGCACTTGTCGAACGCGTGCGAATGCGAAGGCTCAACGTCTTACGCGGGAGTTCCGCGTTCTAACACGTTTCATGGGCGCAGTGGAAACAAAGGCTTACTCGCGGTCAACTTTCTGTGGCAATCCGAAGACAGGAGGAAAGCGCGCATACAGCGGTTGGTGCACCCCCTCCCCTAGCATTGACTGCATTGCCACAGAAAGGTCTACCCACTAATCTTTTCAACCAGAGCTCGACGTTCTGACGTCCCCGCGCGCTCTAGTCTCCTCTTCATCCCTCACTTTCTCGGCGCATACATTACAAATACGCTTTGACTTCTTAAATGTAATTTTTTCTTTACTGAATGATTTGAGCTAAAAGCTGAGATAGCAGTCGTACTGCATTGTTTAAGTTGCCCCTGATGCTATAAAAGTCTCTGCATGGGGAGGGCAAGCACATGCAACTACAAGTCTGTCAAGGCCACGTTCACGAGCACGCTTCGCGTGCTGGTGCCCCTGTTGAACCAGTCTGGGCGCAAAGCTTGCAATTGTCTATACATTGTTAGGACAGGTTTTTGCTTTATTGCGATATGGTTTTACTACCCAGCTGTTCGCCTCGTCCAGTTAGCGCTACATGCACTAAGTTTATTTTTATAGCGAAGCTGTATATGACTGGTTGGTAGGGTTTTATCAAATACCATGAAGGCCAACACTGGCAACTCCCGTGAGCGCGAGCGAAAAGTGTTCGCAGTGGCCCTGGCGACCTCGGAGTCTCCGCTTGCAAACGAATTCTTCACAACGCATTGGTTTTGCCTATTTCCGTGCGAGGTGACCAATGAAAAAAAAAATAATTACATGGGTATTCGCTGCTTTGAATGTTAAAAAATAGGTGCAACCTCATGAGTGAAAGACATTTTCTTCGCGTGGGAAGGATGTTAGAGCCTTCAGGGTGCAATTTAGGGCTCTCCTGAAGAAAACACTGCCACAACCTATGTAAGTTAAGCAAGACACGAATGTACCTTCGCGCTTTTTTTTTTTTTTGAGGAAGGGCAATATACAAACATTTCACAACATAGCAGCGTTTCAACTTTACTGTTCTTATTAATCAATTTGTTTTCTTGTTGCGATTCCAATTTCTTATGAACGTCTTGCTTATAACTGTTTTGTCGAATTGGCAAGGTGTCTAATTCCGTTAAGATCGTCTCCAGATCAAGAAGCAAAAGGCAACTTCGAACCAGGTACGTTACTGCGATGTCAGCATGTTCTGGAAGAAGTCGATTGTGCACATGCGAGTTGGACGCTATTACTGAAATTAATAACAGTGGAGTTACAGAAAATGCAGACTGTTCGCGCGTGAAAAGGAAAAAAAAGGGAAAGCGTCGTAGCGCAAATAAAGATGATTTCGGTCACGCTATATAATGGGCTCACGGCCTCAAAGCTCTGCACGGCCCCTGAGAAAGGGCAAATCGACCAGTCGAGATATCGTCTGCGGGCCCGGTCACACAGTGTCTATTGGCGGCGACTGGCTTTCGCAAAGAAAGCTATTGCCGCGACTGCTGCGGCAATAGCTGCGGCACCGACGACAGAGGCCGTCGTGGAGCGTAGCTAAGGCGGTGTAGCTCAGCGCATACAGATCCTGATTGGCCGCAGATATCGAGTTCCTGCTCGCCGGACGATAGGGAGTTTGAGAATAACGTACGCAATTTTAGCGCACGCTAGCGCTAAATTTAGCTCTGATGTTAGCGCACGCTACGCAGGAGAGTTTTAGAATAGCGTCTCTCCGCCGTGACCCAAAAGCCCAAGCCTCTCGCACTTGCAACGCCACCAAGATAGTCACAATTGTTATTTCACACACAAAATGCTGTAACTTAAAAAAACAACAACAACAAGATTTTGGTCCAGAGTTTCATTTTAGATTTGTTTAAACATGAGAATGCGACATGAGCGGTCGACCGGTCGTGTCCGCTTGTGTTGCTTCGACAATAGAGGTCTCGTGTACTGACCTCCGCACACCGTACCTTCTTCGAGAAACGTTCGCGCGTCGCAAGCATCAAGTTGCCGGCGATCGTTGCCCACCTTACTGGGTTTTCCAAACTGAGTGCAATGTCGTCCCGTATTGAATATCTCAGATGCGAGGATGCCGCTGACGTCGCGCTCACTACCCCGCCAAAGCGGCTGCAGCCGCGGTCCTGGGAGCCGTCATTTTTACACTGTGCTCGTCTTGGCTTCAGCCAACTTCTCATCTCAAATCCTCATTGGAGGAGCGCGAAGACTATTTGTTCACGCACGAAATTGCTGAAAAATGGCGTACGCTAAAATATCGCACGCAAGGCGCAAAACATGGTTAGCGTTTGGCGCATGCGCAGTGGCGGCGCGGCGCTATTCTCTTCGTACGCAAATCTTTAGCGTGCGCTATTCTAAAACTGCCAAATGAAACGCTCGCGTTTTGCGTTACGCTGCGTTCGCTGCGCTCGACGTCGGAGGGCCTTTAGTTGTCTACGCGTCGCGTGTTTCCGCAGGGTGGCCCTGTCGCTTGACTCAAGAGGCAGGGTGCTCGATGAGGCCGGAAAGCGTGAAGACGGGGCGAGAGAACCATGCACAAAAATATTGAAATAAAGTAAATGCTAAAGGCGCTTTTCCGCGCGATGAAAAACGAGAAACAGAAATAGAAAAATGTCTGCCCTCTGCACCGGCACTTGCTCCGACGAATGAGTTATTGTATTATTTTGTTGCCTCTAATGCGCGTCCCAGCCTCCACACATGGTCGAACCCGCTGTAGTGTGCAGAAAATAGAATCATTTTTTTCGCGAAAAGTATCTGTATCTTTGCCTATACTTCTAAGTTACTTTTTCAAAAAAAGTACTTAAGTTATTGTTATAGTTACTTAAATAATGAATCGAGTTACAGTTAAAAGTTACCCCCAAAACATAGCGAGATACAGTATCGCGATACCACCCAAGACTGTCATAATACACATATTTACGGGCTCTTCAACGCACCTTCACCGCGACAACCGTACAAATCTATAGGTGCGGCCTAAGCAGGGGTGCGGCTTGTATGCCAATTTCGTTCCTGAAAGCAGCCGTTTATAGGGGAAAACATGCTGTAGATGCCAGGTTATGGTTAAAGTGCACAGAGAACCCCTTCCCCCCCTCTATCTTTGTGGGGGGGGGGGGGGCACTCACGGGACGACATATTGTTGGTCACTGTTCGCACTGCATGCTCGCGACTATAGCTCTCATTTATCGTCTGTATAGCACAAATACATTCATGGAGAGAAATTCACGATTATCCATGCTTTACATGCATTCCATCGAGTCAGGATCATTGTTCTTGGATGGCAATCCTAATTTTTTAGGAACAAATTAGTATCGTAAGGTTTGAAAGCTATATAGCGCGCATCGTGCTATAGCACTCAAACAGTGCCAGAGCTGACCTAACGTAATGCCTACGGCGATACAGAGCTAACGTTTCTCACCGGTATTAGAAATGGCAGCGACATATCGTTATTGCTCAACAATAACAATTAGGACGAGGAAAGTAGGTAATCAAATTACCGAGTAAGTTAGTGCCGCATTAATTGACTTTAATTTTATTACGCCATAAACTTCAGGCCAAACCTTCTATTTATAATTACTTTCGTGTCTCTAATATGTTTATCTAAAACAAAAAAAAAAAAAAAAATCTCCGGAAGAATGGTTTAAAAGACTGACAAAAATGAGAGTTTTTCTTCTTTTACTTGTGCCCCTTGGACTCCATTGTTTTCGCTTTCTTTTTCCCTAAACAGTCACATGCCTCTCTCGTTGGATGTATCATTCCATGATGGCATTGGATTCGACTTTTCGGGGTGGTTTCATCTCCAAACAGTTGTGTTTAAGGTGCCTGTAATAGGTCATGTTTTTAGATAAATGCTTCCCCATGCGCCCACCAATCTCCTATAGCGGGTATTCACTGGGCGCCATATTTGAGGGCGATGTATAAGGCGCATATTCAGAACGAGCTCCCATTACTAGGCTGTTAAGACCGGCAACCTTGATGGTGCGGAATGCATGTTGTAAACGAACGGGAGACTCGACGTGAGCACGCGCTCAGCAGCTGCGCACACAGCTATGGCCGCCAGTGAATACTCCGGCGGTTTCACGTGAAGTACTTCCGGCTCGAAATCTCTCCGGACGCCATGTCGATAAACTTTCGCCTTGCGTCTTTCTATGCGCCGAGTCAGTGTGTTTCAGCTCGGCCTCATTATTTTTGCGTCATAATCGACGGCGTCTGCCAGAGTAGTCGGCAGCACAAGGAGCATCATATGGTACTCGATTCTTATACATACTGGTCTTTATTTAGGCTAAAGACGAGCCGGCAATCGAGACGTCAGCCATTCGGCCTCCATAAAAGCCCCTGTTAATAACGCTCGGACGATTCCGAAAAAAACAAAACACATCTGAGTAATTTTAGATTTATGCGGCATAAATACGCTTCCGATCGTAGTTACTAAGTTATATCGTCAACTGAAGCACTCGCATTGCTTCAGCGTTTAAGCAACACCAAGAAAGGACGCCAATAACTGAGTATATATGTGTAAACAATTATGGCGAAAGGTGCGAACTCTGTTTATAAACATGAGGGAACATGAGGGAACAGGCGTCTCGTGAAACCGTCCCACAATGTGAAAAATATTGCTTTGTCATGGTGATTTAACATATTAATTCAATATAATTAAACCAAAACATCGACTACCTTTCAAAAGCGAGCCGAGGGTTATACTCCAAAGGCAACTTCGTCTAAATTACCACTAGCCATATGTCTTCATCTAATTCTGTTTTTTTTTCATCCTTATGGTGACAAATAAGTGTAACTTATTTGTCTTACTTTAGTTTAACAACCACACCAGGGGATATAATTAGCTTAATATTGGACTGCTGAAAGCTTACTTTCCCCCAAGAGTTCCTAATGTAACACAACAAACAAATTCAAATGAACTTGTGAATTATTATTTTCCTACGGACTAAATCATGTGTGTGGATTGTGTTTTCAATCTTGTATACAAACATAGAATTTTTTTTTGTGCCATATCGGGGATTGTTTTTTGCATGTGCAAATGCTGTTCTTTTCCTTAAAATTTAAATTGTTTTAATTTACAGACTGTCTTTAGAAACGTGGGCTAAATTTCTTTTGCGAAAACTACGCATCGCACAGATGAAAGGTTGATGCCATAGTGTTCTGCGGTAAAGAGCCCAAATAAGAAAAAATGACTGCCATTCAGTATAACTGGGAAAATAATTAATTTTCAGTAAAAAAAGTTTTAATTAATAATTTTATAGCTATTGTTTCATTAACAAGAAAATTCTGGGCATAACGAAAACTACTAAATCTACCCACATTACAATGATATAAGGCACGCTCAGCATTTCACGGTATTCCGAAGAAATTCTAAATAATAACGCGTTTTTAAGTTTTTTTTTTTTATCGCATTTCCGTGCCAGCAATTCCGCTCCCTGTGGCCAAAACCTCCGGACTACCACCTGGGGTTCGTTTTTTTGACGTCGGGGCCAGTGTGAAGACGCACCTTTACGTGCGATGCGTGGCGGTGCACTCATGTTGCGCGTTTTGGACACGGGGGGCGGGATTGTTGATTCGGTGATGCCACTGATCCCTATTGTAGTAGGCTGGATCGCGGACCGCGGCCTGAGCAGCTGGGGCCAAGTGTCGCCACCGGCGGCCATTGATTGACACCGCCAATTGCATGGGACTCTATGGAAAAAATGAAAAAAAAAAGTGCCGTTTCCCCCGTTTCTAAGCTGTTGTCGGAACTGAAACTTTTTGGCTGCTTTTCGATAAGCCCGTCAAATAGCTTGCTTACAAACTTTAAAACTGACAGCCCTCGCAGTTCTTGTAAATAAATATTTTGTGGTCGAGAGTGACTCCGCCGGGACAAAAATGTAGTGCAGCTCAATGAGGCGAGAGTTACCTAGAGTTACAGCGGAGTCGGTGGCGGTTTCGTTGAGTTAGGTTTAGCAGACGACAAGCTCGAAGGCTACACGGAATTTGCTCACTCCCGGAAAGCCGCTGTCGAGATGGAACTTCTTTGTCATTCATCAACGTCTGGGGTTCCCCGAGGACGGTCTCATTGACGGCAAGTTCCTTTGTTTACTCCACTACGAGAGCAAGCTTGCCAGCTGAGCCGCAGGTGCTCCCGTACGTTTAAATTTTTTAATCGGCGACCAAACGTTTGACAAATACCGATTCGATCTCCAAACACTTGAAATAAGGATCGAAGCACACCATAAAATACTCGCCTCCGAGCACAGCGTACATGCTTCAGTATTCTTACTTTTGTGCGTTTCTCCCATAGACTTGCGTGTATTGCCTGGTGTCAGGGAATGGCCGCCGGTGGCGACACCGACGGGCTCCCGATCCGCGATCCAGCCTACTAAAATAGAGATCAGTGGGTAATGCGCTCCGATAAGAAACCGAAACCTAGAAACGCGTCCAAATTGACCAATTTATTGGAACGACGTAGAATGCTGCGCGTGCATTATGTTATTGCTACATGGGTGGATTTATTAGTTTTGGATGATTTAATCAAGCTTCTAATTAAGACCGTACCTTAAAAGTTAAAAATTAGCAATTTATTTATTAAAAAATTAGTTAATTACCTATTTATTTTGAACGCTAATAATTGTTCTTTAACTGATCCTTGGCACAGACCACTACGGTATCAACCTTTTTTTTTTGTGCGATGTGTAATTTGGCAGGAACGATATAGACATCGTTTCCAAAATTACCTTATATATATATATATATATATATAAGGCGACGCACGCGCACGTGCGTCGCCTTTCCGAAGCGACGCACGTGCGCGTGCTGGACTGTGGAGATCGCACACTTCTTGCCTGGGTTATATTTATTTATTTATTAAAATATATCTCAATCAAATATTAAAGCGTGTTACATGAGGACGGGTACTTACATCATATAACTGAAGCAGAACGCAAAGTTATACAATGTAAACAAACCCCAATCTTGAAAAAATTACAAAAAGAACAAAAGAAACATGCGTACACAATTATAACGTAGGTTGGTAACTTGCTACACATGTTTTAAAATGCGTTTCGAACGTGAGTCACCATAATTAAAATCCACGTAAATTGCAAAAACAGATCGTAATCGTCGTAGCCCCTCACATAATGCCCTCTCAAGGCACCTGGAGATATATTAAATCAATAAATAAATAATGGGCTAATATATATAAAAATATATGGCGTGACAATCGAATTGAATGTCTAGATGCCCGCCTGTTATACGAGCAGTTGTTCGTAAATCGTGCAGTTTATGTATGCTGTATGCAAACTTACAGAAGTGACAACTGGCGAGCAGCACTCTTGACGCCGGTGAATTTTCCAGGTATATCATTCGCGGCTGCTACAAGAGGTTTCTTTGAACAAATTGCTTCGACTTGTCTTGCCAGTTCTAAAAAAAAAAAAAAAAAAACATTTGGCGAAACATGATATCGCAGCAAGAAAGCATATTACGATTACAAGTTTAGTACTTCGGTACTTAGTACTTTTAAGATTTATTATGGAGCCGTCTCAATCATCTACGCGTCTTGGGCATCGTAGATAAAAATTACAATCATACTTGGCATTCTGTGCAACTAAAAGCGCAACCAAACATCGCAACACGCCCCTTTTTCCGAGGATATACATCAGAAAAGGGGCATGTCGCATTGTCTGGTTGCGTTTTTAACAACGATTATAAATCACGGTCATAATTTTGGGTTTTTTAGAGCGCTTAAGAAACGTAGGTTGAGTTACAGCCTTAAAAGACGAGCTAGAAATGTACTTTACTGCACGCACCTTTAAAATTTTAACTGAAGTTTATCATTATATTTTTTTTTTACACTATTGACGCATAGGGACTGTGCACTCTACTTAAGCTCTACATTAAGGACCCGAAGTGCAGGAATTTGGGACTAGGTGAAAATGGTACGTTTAAAACTTCTGCATTTGTGATTTTTTTTATTAACGTTCTAGCTGCGAGTTTGTTTCTAAGGGCTAACGCATAATGCGTAGATGCCTGGCAAGGCCTTAGCCTCAGCTTGATGTACAAACATCATAGAGTAATTCACAGTGTAGTTAATTAGCAAAAGCCACATCAACATCTGCCAAAGCACAAATCTAGTTAATAATGCAACAGGTAGAACAGCAGCTTAGAAAAGCGCCAAGGAGTGCCTTTAAGCGTGTAACGAAATAATGTATGCAAGCGTTAGGAATCAGAAAACAGCGTGTATATACTGCAGTCAACATAATAATATAACACGAGAAAGGGAACATTCATTCGCGCATTGAGAATGAAAATGTGCTGCACTACAAGGCTGTCAGTGCCGACTGGCGGACGATCGCATGTTTCCTTTAATATTGTAGACGACTATACACTGATCAGTCAAAACATTGACCACCTCTGGTCCTTTACGCTATACAAATAAGCGCGCCTAGCTGACACAATGTCCGTGTGCATGTATTGTGAAAATATGCATATGAACGCGGTAGCATATAGGAGTGCGTGTCGCAGAACATTCGGCGTGGGCGTCGGTGGGATCGAAAAGGCCCGCAATGCAAAGCGCGCAGCCACGTGTGTTACACGTGGCTGCACGCGTTGCATTATGGGATTCACCCGTTAAATTGGGAGGGAAAATTTTCCGCCATATTTAGCAAAAAAGTTTCCCGCCAAGTCGAGCGGAAAGTTTCCCACAAAATTTAGTGGAAAAGTTTCTCGCCAAACCTAGCGGAAATTTTCCCGAAAAATTCAGTGAGTCGATAGGGTCATGATGTCACAACCTCGTGTGACGTCACGTGACACGTGACGCTACCGACTAGACCACGCACACACGCTTACACGGCTTGGAAACGAGCACGCGTTTCTATGACAAGGCTTTGCGAACGGGATTTGATAATGCTATCGCGTTCTACTCTTAAGCGAAGCTTAAGCGCCCCCAGTTTTTTAAACGATTTTGACAAAGGTCAGATGGTAATGGCCCGACGGCTCGGAAAAGGTCTCTCGAAAACTGCAAAGCTCGTCGGGTGCTCGCGAGCTGCCATCGTTAGTACCTATCAAAAGCAGAACGACGCTGGAACTCTTAATAGACTTCGAGCCGCTGCACGTCCACGCCCCATCATAAAATGTGGACTTTCGGGGCTTTTCCGGTTGGTGATGTAAAATAGGCGGCTACCTATGGCTCAGCTGACAGCTAGGTGCGGTGCAGGTCAAGATACAAGTGTTTCTGAGCACACAGTTAATCGGGCTCTGTTTGATATGGGACTCCACAGTAGGCGACCCTTGCAGCTGTTTTGCGAGCCAAAGGTGAATTTACACAGTATTGGTTAGGTGGTCATAATACTTTGGCTGATCAATATATATTATATTTAAGCACTATAGCTTTCAATGGGAACACTGCGCGGACCTTGCTTGCTTGTATTGGTCGGATCGTAGAAAGGCCAAGGGCTAAAGTGTCAGCAACAGAACGCAGCTGTTGATTTGACGCGCGCGGGCAGTGACGTTACACCGCACGGAGGAGGAAGGAGGAGAATTCGGTGCGCCAGCACTCTCCTCACTCATCCCTCTTTCCCTTTGCTGTACAGGAACGAGACTGTGTAGCAGGGTATAATGAAACTAATCCATTGACCTGCCTTTTGACCGATTGACTCAATAATTGTTAGATGTTGTTAACCGCTTAATCGAACAAATCTGGACCCTTCCATAATGATGTCACTGTCAAACCCCCCCCCCCTAAGAAAACAAAGACAAACAAACAAAGAACAATATATATTCCCATGCGACTTCTGCTCCACCCCGACGCCGTAATTTCAAGTAACTATCGTGAATCTTATTATTTTCACACCTAAATATGCCTCCAAATGTGAAACACCTACGTCCACCTAGCCTCAAAGGTATGCTGTCACAAATGACGGGCCGAGTGATGGTTAATGCTGTGGAAAACAAAGCGTTTAATAGAGCGAACTTATGCCCAAACCAAAACCAGGGGTACAGGCGTCGAAGGCGGCGTGAAAGCTAGATCGAGCGCTGGCGGAAGACTGCCTTTGCTTGGCGCGGCACAGCTTTTCTTAAGTAGCCTAGAACATTCGACCTAGATTGTTCTGGAACTATACATTGTGAGTGTGAAAAAACTACATGTTTTTCAAACATTCTAGACAACAGGCGATGGCAGGGATCGAACCTCGGCCACGTGCGTGGGAGACAAGCACGCTGCTGACTTGGCTACGCCGATTTGGCTACGCATGCGGCATTACTCCCCCTTTTGAAAGACGCATCGTCCAGGTTTTAAATAATACAGAACCAGTCACAATGATAAACAAAAGAGTGCAAACTCCCCAATCCTAGCGCGCATGGTATGGCTTCAGTAGCCCGACGTGCACCACCTCGGGTTAGGGTCGGCGTCGGGATGATGCTTGGATTCCGTCAGGCACCACTTCGTAGTTTAGCTCCCCCAGGCGACGAAGTACCTTGTAAGGTCCGAAGTAGTGCTTCAGAAGCTTCTCGCTGTGTCCACGCCGTCGTATCAGAGTCCAGACCGATACCCGATCTCCGGTCTGGAAGTAGACGTCTTGACTACGAAGGTTGTACCGGTGACCATCGACGCGTTGTTGGTCTTGAATTCGAAGTCGAGCGAGCTGGCGGACTTGTGCTTGTTGAGAGACCACCTGGGCGTCGTCGATCCCGTCATGAGCTGGCTCGTAATGCAACATCGAGTCGAGCATGGTCGTAACCTTTCGGCCGCGTACCAGCTGGAAGGGAGTTATCCCTGTGGTCTCTTGCACCATCGTGTTGTAGGCAAACGCGACGTCGGACAACACATCGTCCCACGTTTTGTGCTCTACGTCGACGTACATGGAGATCATGTCGGCGATGGTCTTGTGGAGTCGCTCCGTCATCTCGTTGGTCTGCGGATGGTAGGCCGTGGTGCGACGACGGCTGGTGTGGCTGAGACGAAGAATTTCTTGCGTCATCTGTGCCATAAACCACGACCCGCGATCTCTAATTAAAACCTCGGGAGCGCCGTGCCTAAGGTCGATGAACGCGATAAAAAACCTGGCGACATCGACCGCAGTTCCCGACGGGAGGGTTTTGGTTTCGGCATGCCGTGAAAGATAACCCGTGCCGATGATTATCCACTGGTTCTTTTGCGTCGGTGGCGGGAACGGTCCAAGGAAGCTCATTTTGATCTGTTGAAACGGGGAATTTAGCGGTGGAATCGGCTGAAGAAGTCCTGAGGGCTTCGATGGCGGTGTCTTCCGTCGTTGTCATTCGCGGCACGATCGCGTGTGGCCATTAACGGTCTTCGGAAGCTTGGGCCAGCAGTACTTTTCACAAATTCTGACAAGTGTCCCGGTGTACCCGAGATGCCCCGCCGTCGGGTCGTCATGGCATCCTTGGAAGACTTCTTGTAGAAGGCTGGAAAGGATAACTGACAGCCACACCGTGTTGTTGTCGCCGAAGTTCTCCTAGTAGAGCAGCCCTCGTCGAATGGCGAAGGTAGGCATGATTCGTAAGAAACAGCAGGGAACCGTGCACCCTTGTCCCTCTAGGTGCTCGATGAGAGCCCGCAGCTCAAAACAGTGGCGTCACTAGGGTCAGTGGCACCAGGGGCGGTGGCCCGCCACGACCCCCCCCCCCCCCCCCCCCCCTTCTTTACTGCACAGCTGCACCCCCTGAGTGCTGCACCCGGGGCGCCACTGGTTCAGGGTCGTCTTGTTGGAGTGCTGCCATGTCTCTGACATCCGGAGCGACGATCAAACACTCCTCGTTGTCGTGTTCGATGAAGCAAGACCGGCTTCCACGGGGGTCCTTGACAGTCAAGTGGCGTCATTGTGCATCCGGCCGGACTTTTACACTGCGATCATGTCAAACTCCTGCAGTCGTAGGCTCCACCAGGCGAGACGTCCGGAGGGGTCCTTCAGATTCGAGAGTCAGCAGAGCGAGTAGGGGTTTGTGACCACGCTGAAAGTACTCCTATAAAGTACGAGCGCAACTTTGTTATTGCCCCGACGACAGCAATGCACTCCTTTTCAGTCGTTGAGTAGTTCCCCTCCACCTTAGACAGCGTCCG
The DNA here is from genome assembly GCA_013358835.2 of Ixodes persulcatus. NCBI lineage: Eukaryota > Metazoa > Arthropoda > Arachnida > Ixodida > Ixodidae > Ixodes > Ixodes persulcatus. The sequence goes on along the minus strand of JABSTQ010002111.1, from coordinate 55,818 downwards.
ACTGGCGTAGGCAATCACTCGCTCCGCGCCCTCCTACCTCAGGACCAGAGGTCAGATTCACGAAACGATCTTACGCCAAAAATGTGCGCACAACAAAATGTAAGAACAAATTTGTATTCACGAAACGAAATTCTCGTAAGTTTTGCGCAGGTTACGACGGAATTCTACGACAGCTCCGTATGTGTCTTACGCACTTTTTACGATCAAATTAGCATGGCCGACAGCGTCGCTCAGTTACTTGGTCGCGACGACCAACGGACGTTGATTTTTCTACGTGCTCTTCTCGCGCGTCCCGACTTCAAGCAGCAAGAAAAAAGTAAAAAGTACTTAAAACAGACCACGACGAAGAAGAACGCTGGGTCCACAAACACCCGAGAGGAGCTACAACGGCCACAATTCCATCATCCAAGCGAGCTCGGCGGAATATAGGCCTCGCAGCAACTCCGACTCGGTGCACCGTTGTTCCGACGGTCCTTGGCCAAGACCGTCTGTCCACGACCGGCTGGCTTGCTTAATGGAATATGCCCGCTCTACCCTTGTGGACCCTTCCCGTATTATAGTATGATCGCTGACCTCAATTTTAGATTAAGAGGTCAATCTCTTCCCCTTGTCATCTTCTTGTTTTCCGAGGCAGCGGTGACGAACGCTGTCGTCGGAAAGGGACTCTCATCAATTCTATCTCCTTGTTCTGTGTGATATAGAGCTCATATAAACGCCGTATGGATTACCTTCGCAACACGGTATGCACACTTTGTTATTAGTATACCCAGTGGGGTACCAACTTGTTTTTGAGGGGGGGGGGGGCAAACCAGACCCCCCCCCCCCTCAGTGCGGGGGGGGGGGGGGGGCGGTGCCCTTGTATCCCTTGGGTGCCGCCGGCCAGTGTTTCCCTGCCCAGTGGCGGCTGTTCAAGGGGGGGGGCAAAACACATGCCTTGCCACCCCCACTCTGAGAACTGGGGAAGCAAGCGCCCCCCTTGCCCCCCCCCCCCCCCCCCCCCCGGATTGGTACGCCCATGAGTATACCATTTTTATTCTGACACGATTGCACGTCACTGTCGAGCTATAACAGTTCGTGGGACTACGCAATGCCGGTTCAACCCTGATTTGCCGAGTGTCACGTCAGTATCGAGTTGCAGTCGTAAAAGATCGGTCCCGAAGCGCTTACCAATTCGCGGTCCAACAGCGCGAATCCAGCACTTCGATCAAACGCGCACCTCCGCTCCGAGTGGGAACAGATATTTACGTGGCTCTTGCTGACACTCTCGTAGTTCAAACGTATCGTTTTTAACGTTGGCTCGCTCCTGAATCTTCGAGGCCGAGCAAAACGCCCATCCACGTCGCTCTGCAAGGGATTGTCACGGGCCGTCTTTTACCAATAATGACAGTTGTTTTGACTTCGTAGCGATAGAGTTCGTAGCAGTCAACGAAGGCGGTTGCGTATCCCGGCCTCGGCATTTGGGCGCGTTTAAATCGTGTTAGCGTCGACATATCACTGCACGGACACTAACCCCAGACAAGCGGTGGCGGAAGCGCCGCCTGTTTGTTATTAAAACTCCACGTGCTTCGAAATGGTCCGAACCATGCTGAGCTCTCCGATTGGTTGATCGTGCTGCCGAAGACGCCGTCATCATAGCAACAGCACCGGAAGTTCTAGTTTTCCCGTACGAGAACGTCGCTTTCCTACTCACACTTAAAGGAGCGGTGCAACGATATTCAATTGGAATGTTTTTCACTTTACGCGAGCTTACTGGCACTAGTGGGACTCAAGGATACTCACACGCAACGCCACTGGCCAAGAAACTCCTTTGTTGCGGTGTAATTTGAGAGACAAAAGCGATCATTTTCATTCAATCTCTCCTTTGCGAAATTTGATGACGTAGCGTGGGGATCGCAGTACACCCATATGACGATATTTGAATGCGGTTCATAGATTGGACCCGAGCATTGCGTGGGCACTCGATTTGAGTTTGTGATAATTACTAGCTCGAGAAGCATTCGGGTAGTGGCCCGTGTCCAATCGCTGCAACGACGACAATAGCCGAGCCATAACAATGACTGGAACTCAGCGCGTGTCCTGTGCTTTGCCAACCCCAGCGCGTGGCTAGGATCAACATTGGCGGCATATGATCGGCTCCAGATCGCGTGGCTGCTTGTTCTGGCTGCGAGTTGAGGGGGTGAACGCTGCTCGGTTTTCTTTAATTTTTTTCCGGGACTTCTATTGCGTGGGGTGAATAACGAACGCGCATTTTATAGGTCATTAAGTCAGGGATCCGTTCTAAGCGGTATTTGCGCAAAGTACAAAAATTGTTGCATCGCTCCTTTAAAGGGGCGATGCAACGATTTTTGTATTTTGCGCAAATACCGCTTAGAACAGATCCCTGACGTTAATGACCTGTGAAATATCCGTTCGTTTTTCACCACACGCAATCGAAGTCGCAGAAAAAAATAAAGAAAAACGAGCAGAGTTCGCCCCCTCAACTCGCAGCCAGAACAAGCGGCCACGTGATCTGGAGCCGATTATATGCCGCCAATGTTGATCATAGCCATGCGCTGGGGTTGGCAAGGCACAGGACACGCTCTGAGTTCCAGACATTGTTATGGTTCGGCTGTTGTCGTTATTGCAGCGATTGGACACAGCACACTACCCGAATGCTTCTCGAGCTATCGATTATCACGAGCCCAAACTGAGTGTCCACGCCATGCTCGGGTCAAATCTATGAGCCGCATTCAAATATCGTCACTGGGCGGTACTGCTACCGCCCAGCTACGTCATCAGGTTTTGCGAAGGAGAGATTGAATGAAAACACTCGGTTTTGTCCTCGAAATTACAGCGCAACAAAGGAGTTTCTTGGTCAGTGGCGTTGCGTGCGAGTATCCTTGAGTCCCACTCGTGCCAGTAAGCTAGTGTAAAGTGAAAAACATTCCAATTGAATATCGTTGCACCGCCCCTTTAAGAACGGGTTCGTAAATACCGATTTCTTCTCTTCTTACGATGTTCTTAACTTACGAACTTCTTAGCTAAGTTGTCGTAAACTAAGAAGCTCTTCGCAAATCTGGCCTCAGTACCGCACTGAGTTTGGTGCAACTGGTGTCCGTGTGACTCTGTTTCAGCGAACTGGTCGAAATGGCCAAGGATTAAGTGAGTCTGGAGTCTTCGCTTGAACTCATCGAATGACTACTGGTGTTCTTCTGTCCACTCAAACTTTACGGCGTCCTTTATGAGGCGCGTCAGCGGTGCGGACAGCTTTGTTAAGTCGCGAACAAACAAACCGCCTGTAGTAGGGAGTTCAAGAAATATTATGGCCACCTTGTCAGATGGCAGCGTAAACGCGGTTACGGCGCGCGTGTTCTTAGGGTCTGGGTCAACATCTTTGTTTCTCAGCAGGTGGCTCAGGAACATTAGTTCCCCATAGGCGAACCGACACCTTGCAGGTTTCAATCACAGGCCGGCGGTCTTGACGGCTTGAAGCACGGCTCGAAGTCGCCTCAGGTGTGCGTCGAAATCCCGTGAAAATACAACGGCATCGTTGAGGCAGACGATGCAGCTCTGCCATTTCAGAGCTGACACGATGACACGCTGGAAGGTTGCTGGTGCTGTGTACAAAGTTTGAACGGCATCAACTTGAACTCGTACAGCCCGTCGGACGTGACGAAGGCAGTTTTCTCGCGGTCCTTCGTCGACTTCAATCTGGCAGTAGGCACTCTTTAGGTTCGTCGACGAAAAATAGCAGGAGTGGCGCAGCCGGTCTAATGTATCGTCGATGCGGCGGAGTGGATAGACGTCCTTCTTAGTCACAGAAAGACTTAAAGAAGTTACTAAAAAAGTAATTAAGTTAAGTTTCTAAGTATTGGCCTTAAATCTAATTTAAGAGTAAAAATGACTGAAATGGAAAGTAATTGAGTAAATTACTAACTAGCGTAAAACATTTATATTTTTTATGGTAACAAGAAATTACATAGGTTTTGATCCGTTAGCGAAATTCTGCAAGCCAAATATAAAGCGGATTGTATTTTCGCAGAAATGATTTAATAGCTGGTTCTGCTTCTGCGGGCCTAATTGTTTTGTACCTTTTGTTTTGCGGTCAATCATGTACTGCGGATTTATAATTTCTACTTTGAGGTTTAGCACTTCCTGAGCCTGGTTTAACAGACAGTGTTCGCTTGTTTACGGAGTTTCGTGAAGTACATCTATAAATTACTTGAAGTAAAGTATAAAGTAAATGAGAGGTTACGTAATTTAAGTAAAACAGAGAGTACGCCGGTTGCGATGTACTTGAAATAAAGTACTATAAATGCATTGCACTTTCAAAGCAAAGTACAAGTACTTTATAATCCAATCTTTCATGATGCCCTTTCATCCCTTTCACAGTTTTTTACGGGTATTCATTGCTCTAAAGGTAATCAAAGGTGCATCAATTTTGTTTTTCAATAATGGCGGCAAATATATGATAAAGGCAAGTCGCCACATAGTAGTTGTTTTACTCTCGCTGATGAACTATTTAACACAATCAACTTATAAGACACTTATCTGAATCGGTTGTATAGCCGCCATTACTTCACTTAGAGAAATGACCACATGACGTCTCGAAAGATGATAGCGCGTTTTCACGTGATGATACGCAATTTTTTGTTTTCAAATTTGAGAAATGTATTTTGGAGTCGGGAATGGTCCTTTCCTCGGAAAGTACCAGAAAAAATACTTCTGCAAAGTACAAGTACTCAGAGAATGTACTTGAACTAATGTACCAGTTTTCTAAACCTACTTGAAGTAATACTTTAATTATCATGCACTTAAAGTACTTCCCAACATTGCCTGTTTATTATTTAATGTACGTTGGGGGAATTACTAAGGTCTCTCAGACGGCCTTCGAACCATGAAATACCTACATATTTTGAGTTTTGGGAGGAAAGGCAACGCAAAGAGGTTGCCTTTGCGTTACCCTATAGCACGCGGTTCTTCAAGAACAGCACAAACAAGGAAGCACCAGCTGAGCTTCAGAGCGTGTGCTGCATTTTGTTGCCTCCTTTGAGTGAGGATGCAGTGTTTATAACTCCTGTGGTGGGCGAGAGTTCCTGCGTTGTGGAGAAGTGGGGACAAGCCCTTTCTTCAAATGCGTCAAGTCTGCTTGAGCTTCGGGACACAAAGAAACGCCAGTCTTCGGCTCTAATCCCGCAGTTATTCGGCCTCACTTGCGATGTGTCTGTCCGCTCTCCGCACCCCGTAGCAGGGTTGCTTCAGTGGGGGGCTCGTGAAAATTTTAGGGGGTTTCGGAGCCTTCAAACCACTCTCCCTCTCCTGCCTGCGCCACATGCTTCTCCCTCTTTGCCAATATCAGCTGATTTCCCAATATCTTACCTCTTTTTGTGCAGGAATGTTTGTTGACAAGCAAACCTACCACTAAAATCCGAGAGTAAGTTGTAATTTTAGTAGAAGTTACTAAGTCAAAGTAATTCAAGTAAACTACTAATTGCTGAAAAAAAAATGTAATTGAAAGTCACAAAACTACTCAGAAAGTAGTTAAACTACAGTAACTTGAATAAAGTAGTAAAACTACGTACAAGTCTGGTCACAGCGTACAGTCGACGGTAGTGCACGCAGAACCTCAGGGCTCCGCTTTCTTCTTTAGAAGGACGACTGGAGACGCTCACGGACTTCTTGAAAGTTTAATGATGTCATCGTAGAGCGTTTTCTGGATATTATATTGAATCATCTCTTATTCCTTCGACAAGACTCGGTACTTCGAATGGTGGACAGGGAACGCGTCGTCGTCTGTGACGATGTGGTGCTTCGCTACCAATAATATCACTACAACCCCCCCCCCTCCACCTACCCCTACATGGGTAAACTCCCCCCCCCCCCTGTTTTTCCGAAGGCACCCCTTTAAATCATGACGACTCCTCTATTCTCAATGCACCCCCCCCCCCCCCCCCCTAAAAATTTAGACACCCTCCATAATTTCAATTCCTGGGAAAACCCCTGTTCACTATTGTTGTTTGTCGTACCGATGCCCTTGTGGCGAAGGGCTATCCAAACACGCTCAGTAGGTCAAGCAGCCGCCCTCGTTTAGTATCTGGTAATCTTCGGATTGATGTCAAGTTCCGAGGGCGGCGTTCTCTCGTGCTGCGATGAAGCCGGCTCTTCGGAACGCGCAGCGACCGCGGCTGAGTTCCAAAGTTCTTCGATATGACCCTCGGCGAAATATTTTGTAAGGTTTCGCGGTTGTTGTCGGAAATTTGTAACCAGCATCATGTCACGCCCGTCTTAAAGTTTTGTTGGGGGATCGGTGTCCGAGTGGGCTAGCGCACACCAGCTCGGAGCACGTGGAGCGAAAGCTCGCGCTGCAGGACCCAGGATCCTGGGCTCAATCCCCGCCCGTGCCCGTTTCGATCTGGATGAGCATCGTACCGGCGTGCGGTCGTGTATCACTACTGCGTGATGCACGTTAACGACCCCAGGCTAGCGGTTGTACTGCACTGGCTAAATTTCTCATCTACAGCTGGAAGTCTTGTCGTCCCTTGAGGCAGACCAAGTTCTAGGTTCTATAAACATACACACAACCTATTTTTTTTTTAAGTTTCGTTATTTTTTTAGGGAACTTATTCAGCTTTCAAGAAGCAACTGGTCTGTGTCTCGTCCACTTCATATTTTAATATTTCTGTTATCCAGTGGACGCTTCCCTCGAGCAAAAATTCGCCGCAGGTAGCTTTATCGGTCCCGACGGGTACGACAACACTCGACCGGGGCGGTAAGTTCACGTGGTTTGCGAGCGCTTGGACCGCGGATGACGTCGCGTTGGGTACCTCCGGTGGTTGGACAAGTTTTTGTAGAGTCAACCGGCTTGCTCCCAGATCAATGACGGCGCCGTACGTGCATAGGAAGTTCATTCCGAGGATAATGTCCCTCGCACAGTCTTGCAAACAAACGAACTTTACGGGGCAGGTCTCACCATGGATCCCAATACGTGCAGCGCACATTCCAGTAGACGTTATTAGGTGGCCTCCGGCGGTTTGTATCTGCGGGCCATCCCACGGCTTTGTCACTTTCCGAAGACGGCGTGAAAGCCTCCCACTCAAGACGAAGTAGACTGTTCCGGTGTCCACGAGTGCCGACGTATCGTGACCGTCGTGGGTCACGTTAAGCTGTTGGGCACGGTTTCAGAAGCGTCGCTCCGAACATGGGCGTCGGTCGAGTAGAAGTTCTCCTGCGTTCTTAGAGGCTGTTTTCGTCGTCGGTCTACGACAACTCCACCTCCAGGGGTTGCCGCGCTTAGTTTTCCCGGCGAAGCAAGGGCGACAGGTTCTCATGATGGGGTCAGTGCATCGACGAAGCTGGACGTCGTGGTGACGGTGACTGGGACCCCCGGTGGAGGTGCAGGCAGGGTAGACTGAGGTCTTCGAAGGTACTCTTCGATCTCCCGCGGTCGCTCAACGTATCGTGGGCGTGGGTCGTTCGGGTGGAAGTCGCGCAGCCCTATTTGCCGGTAGGGGCAACCGCGTCAGGTATGGTCGGTTTCCTCGCAGTGGCAGCACAGCGACCGCCTGTCGGCTCTTCGCCACATGTCGGTGTTCCTTGACGCAGCTTGCTCGGCGTGGACGGGGGCCAGATTTTCCTGGCGTCGAGGTTACTACGGCGCTGAGGTTCACGTCGGCGAGCCGCCATGTACGAACGCGGGGCTGATGATGGTCGTCGAACCATTGCGGCGTAGCTTAGAGTGGGCTCCTCCAGTGTTGCTACGGTGACGGGAGCCTCAGGCTGGAAGGCTTGGAGAACCTATTTTCGAATGACCTCTGATATTAAAAGCGAGGCCGGGCGTTCGGTAGTAGGAAGCAGTTTCCTTTGCTCCTCCCGGAAGACGTCGAGGCTAATCTCGCGAATGCCTGAGATACTGGTGCCGATATCGCAGATGGTCGGCAAGGGACTAGCGATGCCGGGAAGTCCCTGGTAGTGACTGGCTATCCCAAGGAGTGCGCGTTCGATGTTCGACGCGTCCATCACAAAAGCCTCGATGGTCGCAGGTGGGTTGCGCACAAGGCCTCCGAAGATGTTCTTCTTTAGGCCGCATGAGGACCTTCAGCTTCTTTTCCTCCGTCGCTTGAGGGTCGGCGCGTGCCCTCAGGCGTAAGACGTCTTCAACGTAACTGATGATGCTCTCGTTGGGGCCTTTCGTCCTCGTTCGAAAAAGGTCCTCGTGTTTCTCCCGTCGGTGCTGACTGGCAAACGTCCGTCGAAGCTCTTCTTTCAGCTGGTTCCTTTAGGTAATCAAGGTTTCATGACTTTCGAACCAGCGTCGCGCCGTGCCCTCGACGGCAATGTAGACGTTGTGAAATCACTGTTCAGGCGTCAACCCATTGTGCCGGGCCACACGCTCGTACTGGTTGATCCATTCCTCGATGTCTTCGCAGACGTCGCCGTGAAAAGAAGCATTCGTGACACAACGTAAATATCGAGGATCATACTTCTTTATTTGCATAATGGAGTGCTTCCCAAACTCTGTTGCCATGCAACCCGGCCTAAAACATAAATTATCGAATACCCCCTCCCTCCCTTCGGCTCTTCTCGTTGTTGCAATCTTTTCAATTTCAGTACGTGAGCAGTATTACTCGAAATTAAGGCTGGCATTTTATTCCAAATTTAACAGAGTGAATAATCTGGGCGAGACCTTCGCAGAAAACTCATGCCAGCAGCAATGACGGTTCCCAATGAGAGAAGGGAGTTGTTAGAGCAGAGTTTCTCAAAACAAGGACGAAGTTTGAGCGCCGCAACTTAAGATTCTGTATTGATGTTGAGCTACGACCTGTACTTTGTTTCCATCGACGTCACGGCAGATGATCCAAGGTCGCATTCTTTTTCAAATTTCCCGAGCTGCTTCGCGACCCCTTTGGGGTTGCGACCCACAGTTTTGAAAGCACTGGCTTAAATAGTACTTCATAAATGGCAAATCGACGTCAGTATAAAGACGCATGCATTTCTTTCTGTCCTCCATGTTTCTGTTATCAGTCCATGACACATCAGTATAGGTCAAACCATACATTAATATGAAACATCTTTATTAAACTACACTTCTCCCGCATTGCTAAGATCGTTCGTACACCATCGATTATTTTCCTCAAATGTGTATGGATATATTTTTATTTTCTCAATAGCCTTACCGATGCTATTAGCTTGAACAGTCGACCGATTTCCACTTAATTAATTGGAGTAAACATTGCCACTTTATTTCTAAACATTTCTTTTTTATACCGCACCCCTACGGAAAAAAAAGAATTTATTTCTGATATGTTCATTGGACACCTTTTCCATATCAGAACTTGGTTTCTCATCTGTTTCATATGTCGCATATCAGTTTCAGCTAGGCTAGGTGGCGCTAGGTACCCCCCAATTCATGTGCTACAAAAATATTTTTATTTGCTCACGCCACTACGTAGATACATTACGCATACCACTAGCATACGTTGAACATATACATTGAGCAATACACATACACGGCACAAAAAACATGAATACAAACAGCAGACCCGATAACTACTTCTTAGCTCTGCGTTTCCGCCTTTTATACCGGTCATTTTGAAGTTACAGATTTTCTCGGTGATCACCTAAGCAATAAATAATATTCACAGCATGTTGATTTATTTTCAGTAATGTCATACCTTTGAAAGTATTTTGAACGGCTCAGGGGGATGAATCTCATAGTAAACAAGTAAACGCTCATGCCGTAATTATTTGAAAGCCAATAAATCAAGCCGCTCCACTGCGGTTCCAAGCCCCGTGTTTGCTTTCCCGCGCGGCACGTCTTATAGTAATATATATATATATATATATATATATATATATATATATATATATATATATATATATATATATATATATATATATATAGGAATGTATTTCTGAGATGTTTATTGGACACATTGCAAATCCTGATTTGAAAGTCATATAAGTTAAAGGGATTGTCCGGTCGAAACCGGAAGTACTTAGGTTTTGGCGGACGTTACGTCGAGGGAGCCTTCATATAAACAAACGATATTTTTATTTCGATATATAATCTCCCCTTCTTAATTAAACCTCTCAAGAGCGTACGTACAAAACTGCACCCCGAATTTCGCCAGTGTCAATGGCTGACATCCGTAGCTGTTCCGTGACGTCACAAAACGCAAAGGTTTGTCGGCTGGTCGGGATAACAAGCGTTGGTCGATGTATGTCGTGTATTTTATTTCGAATTATTTAGTCTCCTAGGCTGTACCCTACCGAAATATTTTTCTTTTAATGCAGTTCCCAAGTGTGTGCAAAAAAAAAAGTCAAGCCTTTTAGCAGAATATTACTGGAAAACAGCCATAAGCTTCGAGCAAACGTATGCCGTTTCGCGCAAACACAACTGTTTGTTTGTTTTTTTTTGTTTTTTTTTTGCCTTTGAAGCGACATTTGGGCACACATATCGGCGGATCTATACTTGATCGGTGATAAGGCTATGGGTCGTTCCCTCGGAGGCGATTTCCGCGGGTCGATGGTAAACGGCGAATCGTTCAAATGCATGTCGTCACTTGACTCGGACGAGCTTGGTAGCCATGCTTTATTTTTTACTCGCGGTTCAAACAGAATCGGGCTGCACGCGTGCTAAATACAACTTTCGGCACTGTTCCAAATGGCCTAGCTGTTGGTTTCGGTTTCGTCGCATAATCAAACCGATTGATCCGATTTGGGCGAGGAGTGGGTGGACGTAGTTGAATATCGTTGGCACAGCATCACACCTCAGCTTACGAGCCTGCTGTCCGCTTAGAGCTCAGCTCGTAGCTCTCTTCTGTGAGATGATTGCTGCATAAGCGGGATCTCGATCTTGACGAGAACCCAATCCCTACGCACGTCGACAATCCACTTTGCTCGTCACTGCACGTCGCGCGGAAAAGTGTGGAACGTCACGTCTTGGCTCGCATGTGCTGCCCGGTGGTTGTGGCACCCAACCGCGCAGCGAAAACCTCGCCCATCCACGAAACAAGTCGAGCGCAACAACAAAACCGAAGCACGCTGCGGCGTTCACTCGCAGGCAAACGACCGGATGGGAATGCTCGCTTTGCGTTGTGTGACGTCAGAGCTTCAATGTTGCCAACGAAGGCTGCGTTTGCACTAGAAAGCGATGGGAGCACTATAAATTCAATTACTCATTCAGAGGGGCATATCAACTTCAGATTTTGCGCGTACGATGCGTCTCGAGGCAATAACAATGATATTCAATTGTTTTCTCGAATACAAAATTTGACCGGACAATCCCTTCAACATTTTCATCACATATGAACTTGTATGCTGCATATCAGTTGACATACGTTGTTTATCAGTTCTCATATGCCGCATATCAGTTTTTGAGTATATCTGGGGTGGCCAAGCTGCGGCTCGCGAGCCGCATGCGGCTCTTCGCGTGTTTAAGTGCGCCTCGCGGCTCCCTCCCCTACACCTGCCCCCCCCTCTCCCCACTCCCCCGCCTCCCTCCCGTTCACAGGAGCACTTCCCCCAAAAAAGAAATGGAACGAGTTTTAAATCGAAAGTCAAGCTGCGGTTTGGTAGTCTTGGGTCGCTAAACTCGTCGAGCACAACTTTGTGCCCGAAGTTTGCGGAACGCGCTCATTGGACTCTCGCGAAGCTGAAGTCGCGCCGAGCGAGGTGTCAATCATTAGAACGCTCATTTCTTTGAGAGCGGCAGAATGTAGCAAAGTTCATCGGGGCGCGCGTGCAGCACGTGAGGGGCGCGAGAAGCCCGCTGATTGAACGGCTTCACCGATGACGCAGCACCAGTTTGTCCCTACATCCCTACGCCAAGCTAAAATTAATGCTTTGCAGATTGTCCCTAGGAGACCTGTTGACGCTCCAAATCCCTCTAAAGTTTGTGTAAAAAAAAAAGTGATAAGAATCCTCGTTTGTCGAAGTTGTCGCTGACGTCAAAGTGACGTTTCCGAACTTTATGAGAGCCGTGGTTTGAGCTCGAAATCTTCGCTTCGGATCGAGGCGAAGTTGAACTTTGTCAACATGGCGGTGCCGTACGCTGCGGCCGAGCTGATCTTCCGCCACCGTCGGCGTCGCTACAGAGACTACCGGGACGCCTTTCAACTTCCCGACGACGACTTTCGGCGACAGTACCGCTATCGAAAGCCGTTGTGCGTTGACTCTGCGACGAGCTTCGTTCGGCGCCCGGACTTCGAGGCGGCGGACAATCGCGTCTACCATGACCGTGGAACAAGTTCTATGCGCACTCCGGTTCCTCGGAACCGGTAGCTTTCAAGGCATGGTGGCGACTAGGGTGTCGCGAACTTTTTACGAACCGGATTTTTAGGTCGAACTTTCGGGGCTCGACTGGGTCGAACCGGTTCGACGAACCTTCGAACTTTTCACCAGATTCGACCGGTTCGACTTTGTGGACAGTGTGGCCAGACCATGATACAAGCATGTCTAGGTTTGGAGCATTGTTTTTTTATGCAAAGGGTTATTTTATTTTATGAACAATTGCAATTAAAGGAAACCAATTCCAATCACTGAAAAAGTTAATAACTTAATTTTTCTGTACTGTATTAACTGAAATAACTAATCAGCGCTGCCCTTAGTTCATCCTTTAGCCATCAGCATCCAATCCGAAGCCAACTGGCCAGCCTGTCGCGCATGCGCACACGAGGCGAACCTCAATACAAGGTTCGTCGAACGTCGAAAAAGTCGAACCCCGTTGAACTCGAACCTCGGCCGGTTCGCGACACCCCTAGTTGCGACTGACGAGAATCTGTCAGTCTCCCACATGACTGTGAGCCGGGCTGTCAGAGTTTTTTAGTTTTTGCGGCTGCCGTCGTTTTTTTTCTGTAGTATCCGAAGAGGTACTACTAAGCTGGTACACAATTCAGAATGTTGGAAAACAAACAAGAACCGGGGTAATTCATGGGTAGGGTCGAGTCTCCCGGCAGCCGGCAGAATTATTTCCCCGTGATTCTACTGGCAGTCGTCACTCATTGGCGGTCAAATCAGTTCATCGAAAAACGTGTCATCGACAGATCGTTTCATCGGCACGCGATGTAATCACATGAAGGAGATTTTCTTCAGTTAGAGGTATATACTCATTAAACATTTTCACACCTTTGTACATGTAAGTAAGGTGTCCCCTAACTAAAATCCTAATAAGTGTAGCGATATACCTTATAAAAAAAATGTAAACCTCACACCCTTAAAAATGCGTGATTTTTTAACCACGCTTCTTAAAACGTGTGATAATGCACAACACCTTTTTATAAAGATATAAAACCACAATACTCCTTCTCGTAAAGGTGTAATTAGCACAGGACACGTTTTTATTTTGGGTGTACACAGTGGCCCGGGACCCAATAAAATGACTGAACAAATAAATTGCACAAACGAGTCGCCGAGACAGCACGTCGCTACTTGGCCAGTGTCGAGGCAATTTCGGCCGAAAACCGGCTCCAATATTGGCCGGATGTACGGTTCCGCGCCTCGTCCCGACATCCGGCAGGTATGGGCGTACCGATGCAAATAAACGAATTATGTCTAATACCACTGGCACCACTGATCTCTCAGTAGGCTGGATCGCGGATAGAGGCCTGTATGGCTGGGGTCGAGCGGCACCACCGGCAGTCATCGCTTGACACGAGCTAATGCATGCCAAGAGAAACGGGAAAACTCAATTTTGTTACGTTAGTAGGTTGTTCTCGACCATGAAACTTCTATCGTGTTTTCCACAAATAACGGTTAATATTGTGGGCAAGAATAGTAAACGCGTTAGAACACCAATCTTTTTTGAATAAATGTTGTGTGGTTGAGGGTCGAGGACGACTTTGTTGGGCGTTAACTGTGATGTGTTTAATGATACAAGGGTTACCGAGAGTTATAGTGGAGTCATACGTGATCTCGGAGTCATTAAAGCTCAGCAAACTATAAGTTAGAAGGCCTTTACTTGGGACATTTGTATCGTTTTAACCACTTGTACATAGTACTTTTGGTGAAAGCTTTTTCTTTGAACTGCTGTCAGGGCTTCCGTGACAAACTGAAACTCGGAGCGTGCCGTTCAGTCGCTGAACGTGTCAATTATTTAGCAACCGAAGCAAGCGAAGTCGATAAAGTCGGTAATGCTCCGGCCGATTTTTTTTTTTTTTAAATCGATGTTTGAACGCTTGACGATTGTCTATTTGATCTCCAAGCATCCGATATAATGATCGCACCACGTCATAAAATACTCGCCCTCGAGCACCGCGTACAAGCTTCCTACTTTTGCGTGTTTCTCTCTTAGACTTGCGTGTATTGCCTGTTGTCAAGCAATAACCGCCGGTGATGCCAGTGACGGGCTCCAGATCCGCGATCCAGACTTGCACTGTGAGAGTTCTAATGCATTGCACCCGCGGAGTGTTGCACGGAGAACCGGCCCCGAACGAACTTGTCGAATGCACCGAGTGAAGACTGATGCTGTCGCCATAGATGTTGTAGAAAAGTACCGACCTCAAACCGAAACTAGCGCCTTTTTGTTCGACGTGATGGGTGGGAATGCGAGAGTGCAGTCGCTGCCATCGTTTATCTATAAACGTTGGTTGCTGCAACGTGGAACTTACATTTGCGATGACTTCCAATAAAGCAACTCGGCTGTCAGAGATATCTACAGACGGCGTAAGTTTCCGAAACCAGCTGACTACAAAATAGCATACACTTGAGACAATTGATGGCACTGTACGCGCAAAAGCTTGCTTCGTTTTAAGCATGGTATAATGAGTGAACCGCTCCAAGGATACGGATTAAATCTAGTTCGTTGGAATATCTAGCAATACGTTTCGTAAGACTTTTTATTTCCCTGGTGAGGGCGTCGAAAACGAGAGCTTTCTGAAACAAAATACGACGGGGCAAGATAGCTGCCGTTCAAATATTACTTTGCTCAAGCCTCGGGCAACGTCTCCACGTTTAGCTTTCCCGGTTGAATGCGTCACAGGTTTCTGCTGTGGGAGCTTTGTCGACAAATGTTCCGCTTTTCACCCGCACACGGATGATGTAAGATCTGGCGGCCCCTGTGTTTGTCCTGAGCCTTTCATTACACACTGGTAGATTTCAGCGTCTGTACGGCAACATAGCGACTCAGATTTTGCAAATAAAGCACGGGTCGTCGATTCTTCCCTTCCATAAATATCAGACGCTTACAATTCAAACACACGTTTGAGTTTGTGGCCCGCGGGACGCGATTTCGAGCAGAAAATCTACTTTTTCTTTCGGTTCCGCTGTGCGAATGCCTCATCGTAGCAGACGAACTCCCGTCGTCTGCTCTCGCTTCTCGTCTGGGCGAGGCATGGCGGGATCGAATTTCGGCCCAACGGTGCTACAGAGCCCGAAGACATCGCACAGCGAGCGGCGTGAACGCTCGCCTCCCCGCGCTGTCTCGTGCTGCTTGTGCTCTCGTGCACCGTCTAGGGATCGCGGGGGATTTTTCGTCAAAAGTTGCGAAGTTGAGCGCGCGCAGGGAGGAGAAAACTTTGCGGCGTTCTTTTTGTCACTCCCCCCGCTACGTCAAAAAGCAAAGAATATTTTGTTCCACGAGTTTAGCGACCTTGTGCTACCTTATGTACAATTGGACTGCTTTTGACTCGGATAGATTGAAAGCAGTTCGAGTTTCGTTTATTGTTCTGGACAAAGTTTGCCCCCCCCCCCCCCCCCCTCCCCCTTCCCGTGGCTCTTGAAAGTTTTGTGGTTTTGTTTGCGGCTCTTAGGCCGGGTCAGCCTGGCCGCCCCTGGAGTATATCATATCCGTTTCATATGTCACCTAACGGTTTTTGGAGAATTCATATCAGTTTCATATATCGCGTATCAGTTTTTGGATATTTCATATCATTTCTTATATAGATTCATATAATTTTTTCAGTAGGGACGGCTGTACTACTAGTGCTCGACTAAGTATGGTTGCAATCTTCTGTTACTACGTTGTTCGAATTTCATACACGCAAAGTTTGGGAGTTCTTAACGTCGGGAAAATAATCGAGCGTGAAGAATCTCAGAGGTGCGTGATTCACCTTCGCAATAACGCAAATAATAAACCACCTATTCTTTGTGTTTGCGTGATTGCTTAGTTATTGAACGTGTCCAGTGTTTCAGCAATGACCTACAAATTATGGCGTGTTTGAGGAGGGATACGATAACGAGAGAGGGACATGGAAGACAAGCAGTCTTTGAGCTACCTAAATATAAAACAAGACACTGGAAAAACGTGAGAGATCTTTGTGCTTACCTATATCCATTCCGCCCGTGCTTACATGTTTTATGTGCTGCCTGCGACAGAAATCATGTGTTAATGTGTCATAAACCGACTTTACCCACCTCAAGCTTACGTACTATGTAACTATGCTAATAAAAAGTAAATATAAAACGTAAATGTTTACGATAGAACTCCACATTAAAAGAACACGTTATTCCTTATTGCCACTCGTCAATGACTCCCAAAAAGCTCGAAAAAGTTAACACTATTGTAGGTTCGACTGGACAAAAAAGCGTATTGAATTTTCGTGTAAAATACGCACGGGGAATACAATTCCTTCTTTTGTCGTACGACAGGTTAACACCGGCAATGCACGGATCCGCTTTTTCATGAAACTTCAAAGGTTCCAGTCACTGCATAAAAATATTTGCGCCTGATACATCTACATTACCCATTCTTTAAAAAGAAAACTCTGTCCGGAATTGTTTAACCAGCCTAAAATCTTTGTTTGTGTTTTTTTTTTTTTGTGACGTGAATTTACGAAAACCAGTGGCAACTTCTACGGACGAGTGAGACATCCGTTAACTGAATTATTTCTTAAATCATTTATAGCCTTTGAATTCGGATATCTTTAAATCCTGGAACATTATGCGATTTCTTTATGCACCTGCTTCTACCTTCAAGCAAATTGTTTATCCTGTCTAAGACATATAGACTTTCACAAAACAATGTGAAAGCAGTGATTTTCTTATCGTTAAGTCACCATTCACTATTATCTCGCCAGTTTAGAAGAAAAAAACAATAATAATAATAGTGAAGCACTTACGGCGTAAGAAAAAGCACGGCTCGAAGATGAGTATGATGCTCTTTACTCCATGTTCTCTCAAGCTTGTTTGCAAAGACTTGCAGTATTGCCAGAAGAAGTTCGCGATCTAAAGATATTTGATCGGGAGCGAGAGCCCGGCTAGATTCCTGCAGAAATAAAAATATTAGAAACATAAAAATGCCTCAAGTAAAATATATTTACACTCCACATACTGGCTCCGGCAAGACCGAACTGCACGCTCTGTATATCGTTCGCCGTCCCTAGTTCTTCGTCAATCTGAAAACAGATAATGAACAAAAACCGTTTTGATGAACTCCTGCGTTTCGTTGTGAAATATTATTTAAGCAAAGCCACATTTTATTCAAATGCTGGTAAAACTCGCTTAAAATATCGGAACATTTTTATTTCAACATTAAAGGGACACTGAACACAAGAAAAACAAATATTTTCTACCTGGCTAGGACAGGCATGTCCCAAAATGAATGTTCGTCGAAAACAAATGTTTGCCCAATATTCATGCTACAATACGAATTTTTCGGTTTGCGAGCAAAACCGAAACTGTAGCCCTGTGGGATGAGGATGATAACGTTTGTACTCAACTAGTGTGCGCACTGAAGTCCAGCGAACTCAGAGCGAACACAAGTTGGGTACAAACGCTATCATAATCAACCCACAGGGAGTTTAAGTTTTGCCACTGATGTCTATGTCTATTTACTGGATTGCGTTTGCCCGCTCCGCGAATGCGGCCACTGGCGGCAGTCTTTTTGGTAGAGTTATATTACCTGTTTCCACGCCATAGTATTATGGTGGTGCAATCTACCGTCCGTCAGATAGGGTACAGCTGGTTCAGCCACTGTCATCCATCCATGGCAGCAGCGTTGTGGCAGTTGTGGTGGCAGGATGCCATAAAAATAGCCGTGGGTGATATTTCTTACTTGGTTGAAATGGGTTCACGAAACATAATGTTGAAACCCGGCGTGAACGGTAGCCCGATCTTTGAGGACCCGGCGAAAGTTTCACGAAATTGCAGATCCGGGGGAAAGCAGCACAGCTCGCATCGAAAGCGGATTTGGGCTATGGCGGGGCGCACACACGATTTTGCGTATCTCCGGCTCCTCTTATGTCTTATAGCACTAGTGCGAACTTCGGCCAAGGGGCCCGCCGTCATCGATAGGCCGTGAACAATTCACTTCATTTAAATGCGTTTTATTTAGAACGTCGCAGGCGAATATATGGTACAAAAATATATATATCACTCACGGGCACATCAGCACACAAGTTTGTGGCGAAACCCCGGTGAATATATACACTCGCGAGAATTCCCTTAATGATCGCGAGCACATTCATGGCGTCTCTTGATCCGTATCCAAGTGTTCGGGCGCATAAGACTTCACCACCAACGAAATCATACCACCAATTATCAACAATGTCCAACCGCGGAGGGTCCCATTCCCGGTAGAGCGTCTGCTTTCGATGCGAGCTGCGCTGCTTTCCCCGGTGCTGCGCTTTCGCAAAAATTTTGCCGGGTCCTCAAGGATGGGGCTACCGTTCACGCCGGGTTTCAAGAATCTGCTTCGTCGAACAACTTCAATCAAGCACGAAATATCACCCACGGTACAGTGTACTAGACCCACGACTATTTGTTTTTGCAGCCTGCCGCCACAGCGCTGTCCGCCATATTACCTATGATGGCTAGAGATAATAGAACTCTACCAAAAAGATGGCCGACCGGGGCCGCATTCCCGTCCATAGGTGGGAATGCGGCATTCTCGTCCATAGGCGGTCAAACGCGAACCAGCAAATAGACATAGAGATCAGTGGGTTTTGGCCACAAATCGAAACATTCGTATTGTAGCCTGAATATTCGGCAAAAGATTGTTTTTCGACGGACATTTATTTTGAAATTTGCCTGTCCTAACATGGTAGAAATCTTTTTTCGCTAGGTTCAGTGTCCCTTTAAAGCTGCAGGTCACCCTCATTATGCAGGAATGCATCTTTATTAATACAGATTTTTTTCATGGGCTGGATGTCACCCAAAACGCGTCACGCATGAGTGTAACAAACAGCCTATCACACGGGCCAAGAATATATAAAGCATACCTAGCCGCCAGCAGGCCTGCATAAGCGTAGAAAGCATACAGAAGCATCCTTGTAGTCATAAGCCTTCATACTTAATCATGAGTTGCGAGATTTACCTGGCGGCGCAGCGGGAATTGAACCCCAGACTGTGCGATCAGCAACTCCACGCCTTTGTTTGGCGCGACTAGGAAAGGGCAAATAGGAGGGCAAGCTCCTGGACTAGGCATGACCACGGTGGAAGAAATACATTTAGCTGACGACTCTGGCCGCTTTTCCCGCGGGCAGCGAGCGACCAGATCGTGTTCGGAGCTAGCCTCGAACCAGGAGTAGTTAGTTCCGCGCCGCCGCGGAGAGCGTTGATGTATGAGCATGGTGGGTATGAGGTCCATCCTCGGCGGCCACGGTGTCGGCGGCGTAGCGTGCTCGCCTTTTTCGCGGTGTGATGGTGGTGTGCGGCCAGTGGCTGGCCTCGTGTTTTGGTGCTGTGTTGATCACAGCTGCCACCATCGTGCACTGAGGTGAGCTTTAACCCGAAGAAGAAGACGAAGAAGAAGGAAGACAACACAGATTTACGAACCATGGCGACGTGGTGGCCACGTGGCGGCGGTGAGAACAAGAACCGGTGAGCGAAGGAATGCGGGACCACCGCTGGGAGCAACAACCAGAGCGGTCGGTTTGGGAGGGATTCCATACTTGGGCGCCATCTATCCCCGTGCGAGTGAAGCGCGCTCGGTGCGCCAAACATAACGTTGCCGCCGCGTCAGAAAGAGAGTCATCACCTAAATGTGTTTCTTCCACCGTGGGTAGAGCAAGAAGCGGTGAGTGAGGGAATGCGGAACCACCGCTGGGAGAAACAACCGGAACGGTCGGTTTGGGAGGTACCCGATATTTGGGCGCCATCTATCCCCGTGCGAGTGAAGCGCGCTTGGTGCGCCGAACATAATGTTGTCGCCGCGTCAGACAGAGAATCATCACCTAAATGTTTCTTCCACCGTGGGCATGACTCAAAGGATCATGCGGTTGTAGGCGAATGCCAGCGCGCGCAGCTGGTTTTCAAATGACGAAGCGTAGCTACCCACGTTATCTCGCGACGTCACGTGTCCTAAATAAATGTAGACTTGCATGTCTTAATCGTTCTCAGGAACCCGAACACTCCATGAGTTTGTCGTGCGTGCAAAGCACCAGCAACCACCCAGACCATTCCGTAACCATGCATAACAAAATCATAACCCGAGCATAATGCATACAAGACATGCTCTGGGCACTCTGGGCTCAGTAAAAAAATAACCTGAGACTGGAAAAACGAAAGGACAGAGAAACACAGGTTTCACTGGAAGCCTGTGTGTTTTCGTACGTTCTTTTTCGTTCATTTTTGTTTCTTAGTCTCGGGATGTTTTTACTATGTTCAACTACCACCAGCTGGTTCGCGATCTAACCTTCTGTTCTCTGGCTTCCTCGGCTTTATCACAAGGATCAAGAGGTCTTTACTTATAAACCCGACAGATAAAAACCTTACGATGCTGAGTTTCAATCAGGGCTTTATTTGTAGTTTTCGTGGCTTTTGGAACAATGCCTTGTTGTCTTCGAGAAAATAATAAACGCAAGAAAAAGTTAATAAACCTGTCTTACAACAAGGCATTGCTATGCCACGATTCGTGTAAGTTGTTCGTGTTAGTACATTTGAAACTCTACAGTTTCAAAAACAAAAAGGCCTTAGTCCCTTGTTTTCCGAGGGTGTAATAAGTATGGAGCGGATGGACTTAGGTATTTTATTTCCGAAATTGCAAGGGTGGGAGTTTGGATATCATCTGGGACTCATTGGAATTACGGTAAACTTTCATAAAATACTTAATTCTATAATACGAGTGGCGAGGAGCACTAATATGGACTTAAATTGGGAACTAGTTGTTTCAAATTATAGCTGTTAAACTGCTCAAATGTAATGCTTCGTATATTAGGTGGATGGTAGCTATTGGAAAGAGAAACTCGGCTCGGCGGCGCAAGTGACCACCTCATTAAAAGGTTCGGCAGTATTCATCTATCCATCCATCCATCCATCCATTCATCCATCCATTCAATGTTGTAACGACCTTCTCACCTTAGAGAATTGTTGTATTTTGCAGCATGGTTATAGTTTAATGCGTTTTAAATTTTGTTCTCGAATTTTATAGCAAACGATTAATATTTCCGCGGTAGTGCCATAACACAATCCACACCAAAAAAGAAAAGTAGGCGGCAAACGTTGGTTTTTGAAACCTGTTATTACTATGAGGTTTCGTTCTGACATTCATGCATTAAGTATACAATCCGATTGTTGTATGACATTGTGTTTAAAGTATAAAAATAGCGAAAACGCGCACAACGAGGTTGCCCGCCGCAAAACCAACATAATTAACACTGTCAAAATATCCATTCAAAAGCCCAGAATATTACTTGTTACATTCCGCATTCACGTATAAGAACGAGTTAAGATACTACGGGGCCTTGCTGGTAACTACGTCGGAATGCGATACCATTCCTTGTCTACTATGAATGCTCGATTCTCTATTTCTTGAGAAATGTCTCTCTGTCTCCCTCGACGTCTTTTTGGCCTGTCGATCACGTTCGCACTCAGTGCGTCGCCGCCCTAGACATCGGCCATATAGGCGGCAATTTCAATATGTTTTTTTCAGTACTGATGCCATAACCTGGCTGGGAAAGTTCTCGTTTCGCCTCGTGGAAAGTTATTGAACTTTGCTTACCTTCTGTACAAACTGGGTTAAATATTCCTTCATAGTTGTTTGTGCATGTAGAAGGTGTTTCTTAAACTGTGGGCTGTAGAATATGTATAACTCGAGAATCCCCGAATTAATCAGAGGGCGTACTCCTGCAAAGCAGTCGGTATTAAAATAAAAAAAATGGAAAAACAAAATTTTTTCATGAGTTTGTTTATTATTTGGCAGATTAAGCCGACTACACGTAAATAGAATAGCAGGTTAATTATCGCTTTGTCGAGAAATGATAACTGTTGGGACTCTAAAGGTATACGCGTGCACGGGATGTGCATAAATCAAAGGCAAATATTTTCATAAACTGCATTCTTTTCCCTGTGATGTTTGTTCTTTCGTTGATATACATCTACTGGGTATTTATTTATTAATGTGCTCTATATCTTTATTTATTTTGTTAATTCACAGTGGCCGTTGCGTCAGTTAATTTTATTACATTTGTAAATGAAACAATTTTGCCACCTGTAGCGTAATAACAACTGACAATATTAGTTCTCTCCTAAAGCTGGCAAAACATGAACTAAATTTATTTATTTAGTTTTATGCTTATTTCTAAGGACTGTTATGTATAAATATTTTAATCTACAGATACTCTTTTTCTAATGTATATTCTTAATACTTTCGAATACACTGTACCAATGGTTAGAATAAAGCAGTCTTAGGTTTTGAATTTTCGCTTTTATAGTAAGTATGGGGCGTCAATCTGCTAACCATCATTCTTAAAGTGGTGGCATCAGATTATGCTCTCTAGCATGAACCTCACTAAAAACTCAACACTTGGAAAAGGAAATGTTTTTTTCCATGTCCTTATTGAGTCAAGTACCTCTTCCAAAATTGTTCCAAAACATCAAAAGGAAGACAAAAAAAAGAAAAGAAAAAGGAACACCGAAATGTTGAATCTAGCACACCTGCTAAAAGTAAAATAATTACATCAAGAACTGTTCAGAAGCAAAAGAATCCCGTGAAGAAAGGTATCATACGATTTAAGGGGTGCGAAAACGAAATTTTAGGGCTCATTTTATTGCTGAGGTATATGATACTATAGATACCTCGTCGCATCAGCACCTCAGAAATACCAGTCTTTCGTTTGTAAACGCAAGAAGAGTAATTTTTAAAACGAATCAAATGAATTTCTAGTTGCACCTGGTAATTGGGAGGGGCCGAAGCCTTTTTGGGGAATCGTGACGTGTTGCTCCTACCGCAGTAGCGCCACCCTCGGCAGTACACCGTACTCATATAGATACTCTAGCCGTGAACGCAATGACGCAATCGCGCTGCTTCAAGCGGCGCACGATTGTTTTGCTACCGTCGAGTTGTTTCTGCGTTTATTCGTCACGTTTACGTACAGGATGGCGCGCTATATTACGCGGCAGAGGGCTGCAACAACAGAGTGCTGAGCTGTTAGACGCCGACCCGCTGGTTTCCGAGGGATGAGAAATTCCGAGGCGTGTGGATCCATCTCGCGCGGCCGTCGTATCTCGGGAGTCGGTAAATACCGAACGCCTGAACAGTGACCATTTTCGCGATCAGGACTCTGAAAGGTGGCCTACTATCCTCAGGAATCTGGGTCTTCCTACCAAGAATATTCATTGGTTGTGCCGACTTTTTTTTCTCCAAGAAATGAAAAGCAGAAGAGCTCAGCGAACTGCACGAAAAGCAAACAAACTGCTAAGTGAGCACACTGTTAATAAAACACCCAATAGCGCATACCTCAATCTTGGCCAGTCATTATTAAGTGCGAGGCATTTCTTGGCGACCCCGACCCCCTTCCGATTTTGTCGAGCGGACGGTCTGTCTGTCGGATGGTTCGTACGGTTCTGCGAATCGCCTGTCCCTCACCATGTGCGAGAGTGACTACTCGTCCTCGCTGGCATCTTCCGAGTGCCCTTGGGAGTCAAAATACTCGTCCTCTCGAGTTCATAGATCTTGGCAGAACGCACAGCGGACTACAAGGGCCGAAATGAATACGTCACGACGGTCGTCGTGCAGCTGTGAAGTCCTCTGCCACTCCGAAACGCGGGATTGTAATACGCAAAAACCACCGCGTGTCGGTTCTCATGATCACGCCAGCTTTTGGCTTTGTTGAGGAGCCTGACGCCACGATCGCAGCGGAGTTTCCATGACGCATCGCAAGTTTCGATAGCCGATTTCAAAGCGCTTGCTAGAATCAGACGCTTGAAACGAAAACTGTTGCCGTCGGTTAAAAAATACGAACTTGCGATTGTCATTTACGGATATCAGAGGTCATGTTTCACCCATTTTGGAAATGTTTCCCTTTTCGGAAAGGTTTTTGATTTTTGTTTCTGCATCCCTCTAAAATCTATTGGGTATACAAATACCTCGACGATACTGTTAATATCCATCCCAACAAAGCGACCCCCTCTTTTCTTCTTCCTACCACCGCACCCTGAGGAACTCCTTTTCAGTCCTTGTTGATTCTTGAGAAAGTACATTACCGTGTTCTTTGAATAAAGCTTACCTAGTAAATACTACCAAGAACACAAGTGCGGCGCTATGGATATCTATGCTTATGGGGTTATTATCAAAATCCGTTTTGCTCCTTGTCCCATTTAATTGATCTGAAAAGTGGCCATCTGTGTTCTTTTCCACGGATTACAATGACAAAACGTCTCTGCGATATACAGAGAAAGCTGAATGTTGAGCCCGAGGTAATGTTTAGACCTAAAAATGAAGTCTGCAATTGCACATTGTTTCGCATCGCACAATATGCCATCGGAGGCCACGGTTGGGCTAGACAGCAACGTCCCTTACTGCCTTTGCTCTTGCTGAAAATCCATGGGAGTTTTTCTACCGCACGAGATCGCGAGAACGCCATCCCTCCGAGTACTGCCTGAACCTACATGAACAACTCGTTTGACCATTACGGTTGAAACTGTGTGCCAATATACTCCTATGAAACAACAGTAGTGCACTAATTGTAATACTTTTGGCTTGCGATGAATAAATGATTGTTTAGGAAAAATTGCTAATTTAGAACACAAACAAGCGTTCTGCGGATTTACCTGCAAACAGGCGGCCTCAAGACCTGTAGATCTAACCAGTCTAGAAGTTCCTTCCATTCAACCCCGGAGCGTAGAGAACAACACGGTGAGATTGGGGTGCCCCCTTAGAACAAGTTAAAGCACTACAGGAGGGGTGAGGTGGCAGCGACCCCACCGAGCTACCGTGAAGGGAGAAACCAGACTTGTGCCTATCTCAAATACTCTACTCAGGATACTGTATTTCAAATACTTTTTGAAGTATCTTGGTATGTGGCAAATGCTTTTGATCGAAAGTAATTGATACTCTATTTTAATTACATTTTTGAGTATCTTGTACTTATTATCTCAAATGCATTTTTGACATTCAGCCATTTTCCGAGTATTAACTTATGAAGTGGCGTGGGCGTGGCACGAGCAAGCGCGAGCATTGTTTCGAGCAATCGAATCCTATTGCTAGCTCCGATTAGCTACGGTGACTTTGACTGAGCCCGTGAAAACATCGCTTTTTTGCCGATTGTTACTCATATTTCAGCCCATAGTTCGTACAATGAAGGTTTTACCCTCACCCTCCCAAAGGCGCCTTTTGCTTTCTATAGTTTCCCCCAAAAAATACTCAAACAAAAGGGGTGGTTTTACGGAAGTAGACTGCCACCCTGAGGCGCAACGCAGACCGGGAAACGACCTGCGACGACAATTCAGAATTGAGTGTCAAGAAAATAACAAATAAACAAAAAATAAGTGGACACACACACCCAAAAATAGACATTCTTGTTTTGCTTTTTGTATATTTGACCCCGCTACGGCAAAACGTCGAGGTTTTCTTTTGTTTGTTTTCCTTTTGTCGTCACTCCGTCACCTATTGCTCTCGCGAACACTGTAGGTAAGCGAACATTGATAAGCAGAGAACAGGACAGGAAACGAACTACGAGCTGGATGACCTCTCAAAAATGCCAACAAAGTGTCCCCCAACGTTGAGTGCCTTTCTGAACGCAACCTACTTGAAGAAGGTGCGACCACTGCCGTGGCTATTACGTGGCTTCTTTTTGTTATCCAGTCACTCATATCCGTATCCCAAGTTCGTTTATAGTAAACGCCCCCTATAGACCATACCATTTAGCGCTCTCAGGGTGGCGCTGTTTTGTTCGACCGTAGTGCCCTCTCCACACATCCGGCAAGTTCAACAGGCTCGGCGGGGTAAAACGAGAGAGAAAGCATGCGCCCGACTCCGCTAGCAGACGACAAACCGCAAAGTTGCCGTTCTCCATCTTTGGGCTTTACCGGCGGGCTCTACCGAACATCGAACTCTCGCTCGTGGCTGCCTTTGTGAAGTGGTTCGCGTTCTTGAAATATTCAAGGCTACTCAAAAATCAGCCTATAGCGCTCTGTTGTTTTATATCGGTAAATGATTAACTACCATATCTTCGTTCCGTTACTCAAATACTAGTGGAGTCAGCCGGCAGTACTACAGTAAACTACTGCGTGTATTGCGGCGGGAGAGCACGTTGTTATTTGTTATTTCAGATTTCCACTCATGGTCGCTAAAGGCCTACACCAGTACGAACTTTGTATAGTAAAAAAGGTATAGCAACCGGATTTACTTTTCGCCGGAGAGAACGGCCATTCTAACAAAATTTTCCCATTTTTGTTTTGCACGCAGGTAACAGCGAAATTGGATCCGGTTAGTTTTTTTTTTTTTTATCGAACATAGTATTACGCGATAACTTGCCTACCAAAATCCGCGCATCTGCGCTTGAAATGTTTAAAATGACGCGATTTTAAACTGAGTTTGTACGCCAGCCGGATGTTAGGTACAGCCCACTCAGTGGAGCAGACGACTCGCAGGGTGAGAAGGGGGGGGGGCATTTTTTTTTCTCTCCGCTCTTCCCGGTGGAACGGTCTATTCGCGACTCCAGCAAAATGGACGCCACCAAGCCGGAAAACCGGGAACCAGCCGGAACAGGTCGCTTTGCGCCTCTCCGCGTCTGTGGCGGCTTTCGCGGACGCGTGTTGTCGGCGCGGTGACGAACATTGTAATTTGACGAAGGTCCGAATATTTCTTAGGTTTGCCTGAGTGTTCATTAGTGTGGTGAAGCCTCAGTAGATTGTTTAAACGTTATGATTTCTCGTCTGTCTCGAATCACATTCAAAGTGACGACTGCTTGGTAGCTGATAAGTGTTTTTTTTTTTTTATAAGGGTCTAGAACAGTGGACTGAGGACGACAGACGAGGTGTTTCACTGGAGGGAACACCATGTTGCAGTCTAGTGAATGGGAAGGTTCGATAGCTGCTTGTATTGAGTTTGGTTGTGTTCGATTAGCTTCAAGATTGAGCCACCCACGCCGGTTGGTGCGTTGGCTATTCATCTTGGCTGCTTTTCGCCGAAAGAGCCTCTGACCACACTGAAGGAGTTGGGTTCATTTCGCAATTACTTGATTCGGGAAAACCTGCTCGCTGCATACGATTAATGAGGGAAACTACTTTCAAAAGGTGGGGGACGAGTCTCGAAAAGTTGGAAGCTGTCACGACATTATGATCTATCGCGACTCCAATATTTATATAATAACCCCGTCGAAGCCAGCAGCAATATACGTCTACATTGCTCAGGTTGTCCGGCCACAAAAAATACTAATTTTCTTTGTTCAGAATTCAAAGTCAAGTTCAATGCAGAGAGGTTCTGCGTGAATTTCCGATGAAGACTCTCTTTGTCCGCTTTCGTCTCCGTGCTGCCGGCTAGAACCATTTGGCTGAGATTAAGTAGTATCTCTCTGTCTGTCAAATATACTTTTATACAGCAGTTTACCTAATAGCTAGTCAACTAAGCTCACATTTCAACCCGAAGAATATACTAATATCGCTGTAGGGACATAGTACGTAATATAATACATAACCCGCATATTCGTCAAAATGACTTCTCGATTGCTACAAAAACCTGAAGTGAAATACGAGTATCAGCTGCTTAACGGGGCGCCAGGGGGTTAACATGCTCATTGGCTCAAGAAGCGCTTGCTTAATTTTTGTAATTTTCCTGCAGCCTGTGTTATCGACCGAGCAGACGACTGGAGATGTTTCTTAAACGCGAATACGCACAAAAGCTCGATTTCGCGGACAGATAAGTCGCATGGCCGAGGCATGTGAGTTAGCTGAAAATTACTCTCGGTGGAATGATTCTGTAGTCATTGCCGATATCCTTAGCTGATCAAAACTGATTAGAGTCTATTACCGTCTCTACGGAGCCCATATATATTTTCGGGTTTCAACGAAATCTCCGAAACAAAAGTTTGACATGAAAATAACAAAAATCACCGGGAAAACAAACCTATGCTCTGCAAGTTTATGTGCACCCGCTACACTTAACCGTCGCAGTTCAAATACTTATAAAATAGGACATTACACAAAAGAAAATCTGTTAAATTGATTGCGCCACACGTTCAGGCGGCCCGGCCAAGCCGATGCGACCTGTTCCCAGCCGCCATGTCTGTTTGGTGGTGGCGCCCCCTATAGGTCGCTGGAGTCGCGATTTGTAGTTAAACGATGCGTCTAAAGGCCCGTTCACACTCTTGCGACAACTTAGAATTTGGTGCCTTGAAACCTCTTACAACGAGAGGACACTCTGGCGCCATCTATTGGGTAGTAGTGTAAACTTGGAGGTCCGGCATATTTTCTATTTCTCTCACGCATTATTAGCGGTGAGATGTTTCGGTGGCGCCCTCATTTGGTTACCTTTCGTGACGTCATTACCTTGTGAACAACAAGTTAGATGGTGTTTGTAATTGGCGTCGTAGAAGCCTGAAATCATAGCGCTCTCGAAGCAACTCTGCCAACACCGTCAAAATTGAAGTTCTTACATTCCTCTTATTTCTGTTGATCAGACATCCTTTGCTGACGTCATAGTCAGCATTGGGCCAACTGTGGTGGGCCGACCGCAGTGACGCTTTCGATCTCTCACGTCGCCAATACTTTCTTTTCTTGGCTCGAAAAACCTTTGTCAACGTTATAAAGAAGCCTTTCTTGTAGGCATTGCGCACATTTGACCTCGGAAATCCCGCAAAACCTTCGTTCTTGTGAAATGCAGCTCCAGGGTCACCGCATAGATGGCACCAAGGTGCCATGTTCCCTCGTCCTAAAAAATTTTAAGAGGTTTCAACAGGTTTAGTCTCTCTTGGTCGAACTCGGTTACAAGAGAATGAACGGGCCTTAAGGTGCGCCGCAGGACGTGATATTCAGTGATGTCACTATTGGCGGGGCGCTCTGACCCGTTTGTTGCCCCCACACCTCGGTGTTTACCCAACACAAGGCCTGGGCACAGGCCCACAGGCCTTGTGGGCATGTTCATGTTGTCTTTTTTAATAGAGCGCAGGGAACAGTGTAATGTAAAAATACTAACAATTAGGGAAGTGACGTTAAGTGCCGGATCTCTCCCGAAAGCAGTCGTCAGAGGATGCGAGCTTGACCCACTTGGGCTTTTGTGCTGAGCGTGCATGCTGCATTGTTCATGCAGGCCGGAGTGTTAACAAAAGAGCCCCTCGTCTCCCTCACCGGAGAATATGAGCTCCAGCCGAACGCTGACGCCGCTTTCGGTTAAGTCAGCCCAGCGCTGAGTCATTGTATTTGTTGTCCTCATCCATGTAGTTCTAAAATTAACCGCTTGGGGCGCCACGGTCTGATCTCCTCCCCAATAGCTAAAGTGACCTCTTTCTTATTATAATGCAATTAAATGCAAAGGTGCGAGCGAGCTGGACAAAAATGACGACTTTGTCCCTCTTGTTCCCCGTCTCCAGGGATAATTTTCGTAACTCTTTCTTGTTGTCCCAGAAATGTTTTTGTAACATGTATCAGCGATATTGCCACGCGCGTTGCCGAGCGAGCGCGTGGCTGAATGCTTGCTGCGCTTGCTTCTCGCGCGAGGGCTCGATACCAGGGCGCGGACTCCTCTTTTATTTATTCTCTCAACTTGACATTCTAGTAAGTTCGAGAACCTTTTCATTTGATCCAGTTACGAATGTTCTGCGCGCCGAACGTTCTGCACCGAATGTTCCAGAAACCCACGTGGGTAGAAAAGGTGCTCCGAGTGACGGTCCGGAGTCAAGCCTGGTTCAGACAGTTGCGTTTGCCTGCGTTTGACTGCGTTGCGGCAGCGAGAAA
The DNA here is from genome assembly GCA_013358835.2 of Ixodes persulcatus. Lineage (NCBI taxonomy): Eukaryota > Metazoa > Arthropoda > Arachnida > Ixodida > Ixodidae > Ixodes > Ixodes persulcatus. The sequence goes on along the minus strand of JABSTQ010002111.1, from coordinate 25,794 downwards.
CCAGGACATCCCTGCTGCTTATATCGCGTGCCAAGATGATTCCTTGAATTGGATTCCACGCTTCATACGAAGCACAGATGTGCCGGTGACTGGCTTTCGGTTCTCGACGCAACGCAGTCAAACGCACTCAACCGCAAGTGTCTGAACCGGCCTTAAAGGTACATTTATACTCCAACGTAACGTCGACGGGCGTGGCGTAGCGCAGCGCGCACAGATACTGATTGGTCGCAGATATCGAGTTCCTGCTAGCCGGCCAATGAAAGGCGCGCGTTCTGCGCTACGCTGCGTTCACTGCGCTCGACGTCGGAGTATAAACAGCCCCAGCGCTCGATCCTGCTATTTCGTCGACATCGATGCCTGCGACGCTAGCCTTTTTCTATTGTGTTTTGGGCACAAGTTCGCTCATTAAACGTTTAGTTTCGTCAGTTATTCGCCACCTCATCATTTGTCATTCGTGACAGTGTCCTGCTCCTTATAGTGGGACTGCATAACATAACTCTACAATACTTGTTTTTTTATTTCTTTTTCCGTTTTATGTTGTTGCGTGCCTGGGTTACCTTGCCTGGGTATCTGGGTTACCATTCTGGTAACCCAGATTTACGCAGCTGTATAATTGTCGTCACTGACGTCGATACAAATTGCGCAATGCGGAAGTATCTTCAAAAGTAATTAAATTACATTTCTAAGTATTTGTACTCTACTCAAGACACTCTACAGTGAAAGTAACTTGAGTAGTATTTTAAATACATGCTGAAACAGGTATTTAGTAACTTAAAGGGGCCATGAAACGAATTTTGGGCTGAGATAAATGATTTTAAATTGGGACTTTACTAATCGCATATCGTTTAGTTGGCCAAAAGAAAGAGGGCAGAAAGTCAAAAGCCAGCTTTTCGGTACGAACATTTGAAAATATAGCGGACTATTTTGTACCTTCTTTCCTTCGAAAGCTCTCCGCCTTTTCACTATGATACATCCGCGGTTCCCAAAGCGCGTCAGCGGTGCCAACCTGACGTCAGCCGGGACCAGCATTGGACACGAGAACTGCGTCACTCGGACGTATGTGCTCGTCAACAATCAATCCGTCGACGAATATTCGAATTCGCGTTCGTGGCCAATGATTGCCCTGACGGAACTTATCGTCACTGGAGAATGACAAGTTCTATGGTATGCATAAAAAGCACGGTGGAAGCTAGGAGTCATTGCACCAGTGCCGAAGAATGTCACGGCGGCGTGATTTCATAATTCGCATTTGAGTTGAGGATTAAAGAAGCTAAGGAAGAAGAAGTAGGAAAATCGTTTCATGACCCCTTTAAATACTTTTATCGAGTATTTGGTCTAACGCTGGGAAAGACTACCCCCATATTAAAGGCGTAAAAAATCGCGCCTTTTTTTTATCTAGCCTGATCCTGAGCAGGCATATTTTCAGGTTTTAACATGGTATCTGACTCATCAATTGCTAAAGTTTGTCTGCAGACAGAAGCGATTGGCTCTAACGAGCGCTGTGCGAAAAAGGAGACGCATGGATATTTTTAAAGCGATGTATTTTTTACATAAATGCTTATGTGATAAATACGTCTCTGTACAACCAGAACAAACTGCATGCACACTAACTACCGATGCGCTCAAAATATCGATACTTTACATCGTGTTAATGAGCTTGACCAGTGAAGAATGCGGGCGGCATATTGAGCTTCAATACCCGAGTAGTCTCAGTAAAGGTGTCCGCGTTTTCCTCCTGAGATTGAATGACCGATGAAACTCGTTATCCTGCGGGTATACATCCCCACAGAGCTCACCATGAACCAATACTTGGCGTTGACAAAGCACATATAAAAATGGCAAGGAGCAAAAAAAGAAAAAGAAAAAAAAAAGAAGAAACAGTTCGGCTTGAAGTTAGTCTTTGCGCATTCGCCATAAGGAAGTTAAAAGTCATGCTCATTATCTCTGTGCACGTCGAGCTTAGATTAAAAGCGGTTTATACGTCACGCCAATCGCTGGACATGCTCTGTACACCTCAGTGGTTGGTCTTCTCTATGTGTTTCGAGGAAGTAGGCAGACTGACAGTTTCGGGGTGCGCACAAGGCGGACGATTTGCCTTTAGCTCAAGGGTCCCTAAACCCCGGCCCGCAGGTCAAACCCTGCCCGCGGAGGTGCTCCGTCTTTCCCGCGAATGGTCGGAAGCTTCTCAGCGACGCTCGGCGCGCGGCCCGCTGCTAAAACGCAAAAATAAGCGCGCGTACGAACAATGGAGAAAAAAAAGCATCGCGGGTTCTCTCGCCATAGTATTTGCTGTACATTATCATCGTCAGCATTTTTCTATTCGCAGTTCCCTGTTTCATGTCTGATTCACTATGGTCTGTCTCATAACTCTTGCATATTGCCATAATCAGAAGTAGCGTTCTCATTAGCGTTAACTTTGCCAAAGTTGACACGCGCTTTGATTTATGCTTTTTGAGTTCTCTGTGTCACAATTATTTTGTAATGCCATAATTAGCAACATATTGCATTTAAAAATAAAGTATATGTATTCATAAAAATAATATTTAAAACGTATGTTGTAGTTTAATTTTTTTTCTGTTCAAACACCTATTTAGGCGTATATGGTTAGTATTACTTCTTTTGTGTAATCTTTTCTATTTTCTGGCCCTCGAGGCAACAGTTCCACAATGAATAAACTATTATTATTATCATTATTATTACTATTATTATAACAATCCGGCGCCTTGGCCAAAACGTTTAAAGGCCTCTAGTTCAGCTGAACAAGGAAATCATTAGCTACTATAAACATAATTATTGATCGTAAATAATGAACAAAATCTAGGTTTCGAAGCAAGAATACCGACTTGAGCTGCTGAGCAGGCAGTAGCTCGACTTTATCTGCGCTTTTTGAGTGGCCAAGCTTTTTTTTTAGGAAGCAGTGATTGACTCTCTACGCTCTCCCTCTACAAGGCTGCGCCATTGATTGAGCTTGGAAATACACTATGACTGGGAGCATTAAAAGGAAAACTAACAATCAGCGCTTGGGTGTTTCTTAGGGAAGAATAAATGCAGGATATGGACGTCTGCTTGATTAGGCCGCCAAGAGTATATCTGCTTCTGACTGTAGGCATTACCGCCTCTTTTTCAGGCTCCAATTCTTCACATGCATTGTCACGGGGTTGTGCCCAGTCAAATGTACACGAGGCGCCTTTCTTTATGTAAATACAGCAAAGAACATCAAGCAACAACTAGTTAAATTCAATGTTACGTAATTTGCTTGCCTTTGCTATCACGTGCTACAATTTGGCTTTCAGTGTTGTTCGTTTCATCCACATCGGTATTTAGGCTCAGCGGCGTTCCTAGAGGAACAAAATGACGAGTGAAACAGATGTAACTTTGTTTTTCTTTTTGGTCGCTAATTACGAAGCGAAGTAGTATAAAGTCAATGCAAAAACTGCATATATTAAATTTTATTAAAACTAAAAACGTGCAATAAAGAAGTAAATAAAAAAGAACCGTGGGAGCCTTGTTTATGACTCCAGCCCCTACAAGGCATCAGTTGCACAGCAGAACCTGAAATGCTATGAATCAGCGCGATTAAAAAAATATTTGTTTAATAAAGCATAAAACGCTTTTTATAGGAATCTCCCATTACGAAAGTTTGTTCATCCGTCCGTACATTTCCCGCTAAGTTTAGCGGAAAACTGAATTGGGGTTTGGCTGACGCACTTCATTTGATGTCACGTGACGCCCTATATACCAATTCAACTTCCTTGCTAAATTTAACTTAAAAATTGTGGTCATGTGACCTGACGTCATGTGGCCTATAGACTAATTCGAATTTTCCGCTATACTTAGCGGGAAAATTGATGTCACGCGACTGACGTCACGTTTCCTATACTCAAATTCACTTTCCCCGCTAAATTTAGCGGGAAATTTGATGTCCAGTGACATGAGGTGACGAGAGCTGTACACGAATTTAGCTTCCCCGCTCAATGTACCGAGGAATTTGATTAAGATATTGGCGTAGCCGGTGCCATTTCAAGGCTGCCATATTCTCCATAGCACCATATATTTTCTTTTTCTTCTTGATTAAGATAAAGGTTCTTCACTCCCCGAAACGACGGTTTAATGCCTTCTATATATTTTTAAACGTTCCCACCTTAATTAATACTGAATTTGCCGAATTATAGAATTTTGGAGGCAGAGATTGCTGCCAATTTGTTTTCCTTATGCGTATTCGAATGTAATACATGTATTAAAACAAAATACCAGTTACATTAAGTGAGATGTCTCTGCATGAATAGCTTAACACCACAGACTAATAAATTGTGTGCCCAACCAACCATTCCATTTTATAAGGGTCAGCAGGTCCAAATATGATTATGATTAGGTACCACTGTTTTTCGTCTCGTAAAAGATGTACAACCTTATATTAAGCTACATAAGTGTACAAAAAAGCGTATAAAATGGGATAAAAAAAACAAAAAAACCCTTGCTCTAATTTGAATCGAATTTGGCCTCAAACACTTTATTAATGTTGTATGAAATATTACTTTGTGGACCAATGAGAGCTTTTTGGGGACCAAAATTACGAACGCAGCAGATATCGCTGCAGGAATCCACTGGTTTGAGGAAGGAAAGCATACTAGTTAAAAAAATACGCTTCTAAAAATGTCTGGTGGAAACACCAGTAAGTTTCTCACCGTAAGCCAGAGTTGAAATGACGAGAAGAATATTCGAAAGAATCATTATGCTGAACAGTTTAGAGTGATGTGGTAACGTAAATTCTCACCGACGCAAGTTTTATAGATTTGAGAACAACTAAAAATATTTCTATAGGACAATAGTAAAAGCCTCTCCCAGCCTGTTTCCGCAACGTCGGAACGTTAAGTACTTCTCCTGTTTTTAATATATTGACGTCAATAAATATAAGTTATTCTTTGAGACAATAGGTTATTTATTTTATCTGTATGTAAAAATGTTAGATGTTTTCCAGGAAAAAAAGAATCAGCATAGATATGTTGGAAACCAGCTGCTGGCCGCAATGTCAACAATCGCAGACTGAAAGTAGCTCCGACGAGATATTTATTTTATCTTTTCTCTCATTGTTAAACGCCCTAAATAGAGGTTCCTGAACTTTAAGAAGGTGTTATATAAAACAATTTCTAATATTGTGCCCGAGATGCACATGAAACTTTTAAGAGTGGAGGGGGTTTCCGCTCACAAATAGCAGTTGTGAAAGCAGCTATTAGTTTAGTATAACAGCAGTGGCAATATCTAATAAGGAGACGGCAAGCCTACACTTCGATTCACCTTAAGTCAAGACGAAGCCGACGCTACGAGCAGGCGGAACCAATTAGACAGCATCAAAAATGCACCATTATGGTGTACCTCATGTTTATGTACGTGTTCCATCATCGTTGAACCAAACATAAACAGAAAAGGCCCAACGACTTGCGCTTTTGACGCTGGTTGATTGGCCCTATTAGCTTGTAGCGTCTGTCGCCTCTGGAATTAGGGTGAACCGAAGTATGGTAGCACGGTCCCGAATTTTCGCAACAAAGATGATGATGGTTACGCTACTTTGCCGCGGGCCAGTTCGAGAAAACGTCCTTCGTGCCAACGATTAGTATACATTGCCTCTATCTATTAGAGAGGAGAAACACATGTACCAGATTAAGGCAAAGTCTATCAGCGTTTTTAGACTCCCTAAGACCACCACTGCAACGCAAGAGTGAAGTCTTATCTACCGGTCATGACATCCCAAGAGCCGAGGGCGGAAAGACCCCCCCCCCCCCCCCCCCACACACACACACACACACCCACACACCCAAACTTTATAGTTTCTGTGGACATAAAGCGTGTTCGTCATGTGCACACGTGACGAGCACGTTCCAAGCTTCTGTTCAATCACGAAAGTGAAAGTTAGCTTTTCCTTCGTCAAAAAAAAAAAAAAAAAAAAAAGCCGTTTTTAAGCGGACCGGAACCGTAGGAAAACCTCCGCTTCCGGTAGAGCAAATGCCGTGCATGGCATCTGCTGTGACCTGTTAGGATAGCCCAGGGGTGGCCAAACCGCCGCTCGCGAGCCGCATGCGGCTCTTTGCTGGTCACGGTGCGGCTCGCGGATCCCTCGGACCCCCCCCCCCCCCCCCCCCCCCCCCCCCCGCTCCTTTCCGCGTTTCTCCATGAAAGAAGGAAAGGATTTCAAAGTAAAGAACAGCCTGCGGTTTGGCAGCCTTGTGCCCCCATACTTGCAGTCAAACCGCTTTCCACTCGTATGTTTCCACAGATCCTGTTTCTTCCATTGTTCGAGAGGACAGGGACTGTCAAAACATGCATGCACTTTGGCTTGGGGTCGAGGAAATGTTCCGTCTCGTGGCCTTTGTCACTCGCCTTTGATACTTGTCCCCTTTAGGTAACAGATGTTCCCTCCATTTTGTTTCTTGCTGAAGGTCGCCGAAGCCCGGGTTGACCTCATTCATATCTTCCACTAGTCACACTCACAGGCGTTATGTTCAAGTTCACAAAGGACCAGAAACATTTTCATTGTTATTTTTACCGCAAGGGGAGGGGGGGGGGGGGGGATAACCAGGCAGCGGTGTTTGTTCCCCCCCCCCCCCCCCCTTTCGGCGGCTCTTAGACGTTTCGTGGTTTCCTTTGCGGCTCTTAGGCCGGGTCAGCCTTGCCGCCCCTGGGATAGCCTTTTCCGCAGGCGGTCCGTCTCTGCACTAACCAGCGGAAACTCCCAGCAAGGGGCTTGAGCATTCCTTCTTGAGGACGTTAAAGGGGCCATGTATCAATATTTGGTAGGATGTTTTCTCACTTTACACAAGCTTACTGGCACTAGTGAGACCCACATACACTCGCACGCAGCGCCATTGACAAGGAAGCTTCTTTGTCGCCGCGTATTTTCAAGCATAAGGTCTCTCCCTTCGAAAACTCGATGACGAAGTTGCGGGGCTCGCATTGCTGCCGTTCTCAACAACGTGATTACCAGGATTTCGTTATGATTGGGTTCGTGCGATTCGGCTAGAAAGTTTGAACTAGTTCATTCCGAGTTCAAAGGAATAAAGGAGTCGTGTAGAGACATCGCGGAGCCAGTGCAGCCACCGCGCTAGGACTGGCGCAGCGATCGACTTCCGGAGCGGAAGCGCTGGGTGTCATCTGCATTTGTTATCTTTCGTTTCTCCAAGCCAAATCGTATTCTACATTTCATGCTTCGGAATTTAATAGGATCATTCGAGCAATGAATGTTTCTTCATATACACTCCGTGCGACGCGACCGGCGTGCCGCCGTGCGGCCGTTACCGAAGGTGGACAGTGAGAGCCCCTGCGAAACGACACAGCGAAACCACGCCGAGTACATTGGTACGTATTGGAGTCGTAGCGGTGCGGCAGCGCCGGGTTGACAGCATGAACTGCTGCGTCGTTAAGTGCTTCAATAGTTATGCGTTGTATCTCATGGGGATAAAGTTTTACAGTTTTTCAACTCGCCGATGTTTTGTGGGACAGCGACAACGATGGAACCGTGCCGTACGACGCGAGAAATTTGGTCTCCCGATCATGTCTGCTACTGTGTCGGCACGGCTGACATAATCTACACTGCCGTTTGCGCTCTGCGTTTGTTTTCGTAGTAGTAACGCCTACATATGTTAGAGCCGATGGCACAAACTGAAATGCCATCCCATACTCGCGGGTAGCAGTGCCAATTTCGTTGGAGGGATGCCCTCCAAAGAAGTTTCGTCCCCACCGTACGTGTCGATAATATTTCCAAACCAGTATGGCATGCACTCTGTACTTCATGAAGAAAGATTCGGACGGTACAAAAAGTGAGAAATATGAATCTAAGGAAAATTACAATGAAACTCGGAATCACTGGAGAATCGACGTTTGAGTATGGAAGTTTATGGGGTGAATTTTCTTTTTTGATCAGCGTCCTTTTAGATATGGAAATGCCGACACCGCAAGTCCTGTAGAGGACAATTTTTGTTTCTCGGCTTGGAAGCAATGTTTTGTAAGGTTGTTTGAAATGGAAGTACCGTCCAACTGTCCCTTCCTACCTGTAAAGTGTACGCCTCTCAAGACGAGTTGTATTCTCTTCGCAACCTTTGATGGTCGAATCCGTTTCTCATCCAGTTACGCCGCCTTAACTAAATTTCTACCTGGTTTCCCTGTGCTACCTCTTTTGGTATAATAAAAGTTGTGTCAAGTTATGGTCATGTCTAAGTACCTGTGTGCCGAAAGTCGGCAACTCGCACAAACAGCTGACCGCAAAAGCGTTTGACGGCCAAACCGTGTGTTGGCCAACAACTTTGTTTTCTCGGATTTTTAACCACCTTTCGTAAAGTGGTTTCAATTGGAAGTACAGTCCACTGGTCCCTTCCTATGTGTAAAGTCTCCACCTCCCACGACGAGTGGTTTAAGCCACTCAAACTAAATTCCCACCTGGTCTCCCTATGCCACCTTTTTGTTTGGTATAATAAGTGTTGTGTCAATTTACTGTCATGTCCAAGGACCTGTGTGCCCAAATCTGCACTTCGCATAGCCCGGTTATAAGACAACATTTTGGGCTCAATATTGGATATCCCGTACAGCTTTATTTCTTTATTCGTTCGAAACATACCTTCCGCACCTGCTGTCTTAACGAAACTTGGCACACTTAGTGCACGAACTTAGTGAACATCTCACTCGCCTCCAAATGTTATCGTTCAAGCAGTTCTACTGTTCTAGCGACAAGCGAAACAAATTTCCTACTGAGACAGTGGTGAACACACTTTCTTTTAGTGAAAATCTCACTCGAGTTCAAATATCATCGTCACAGTAATCGTACGTTTACAGCGACGAGCTAAACAAAGTTTCCACTGAGAGCAGTTATGGTGGCGGCCATCTCGCTTTTCGGAAACTTGCTTTAACCCTTTTTTTGACCGCAATTCGAGAAATGACCCCTATTAACGACTCAAACTACATAAATGAAGCGGAGAACAGCTAGATGTCCTTCTTAGGTCTGCCCCAGCCCTCATGCAACGTCACCCTCAATGTATCGGCTCAAAAAGCTAAAGTTCCGTCCGTGCGCACTTTCGCCGCAACAGCTTGGAATGCGAAAAGGCGCCGCAGGCTGCTGAACGCGCCTCACTGTTGAACGCCAACTCCTCGGCTAGCGGCGCTACGCGCGTTTTTCAAAGCGCCCCCTATAGTTCCCGCACGGAGCGTATATGGCTGTGTTCCAAATCTTACCCAAATGAATACGAGTTACTCCGGCGGGTCATATCACGTGACAACACAGATTGAAAAACGCTGGAGGCGGGTAGGTTTTAGAACGCCAAGGTACAAAACCCTTACCCTGGAGTAGGATCGAGTAAATTTTGGAACACGGCCTGTGTCTGTTAACGTTTTCAACGCGAAATGCGATCCTCTCTGCATATCGAGCGGTTGTCGTCCGCTTTTTATCGCTTTCATAAGCATTTGTGTCCTTCGACCGCGTACGCCACGATAGCATTGACATTCCTTTGGAAATAGTAGAATAAATCCAAATATCTCGAGTTTCGCATTTTGACAATAGGTTCTCGGTATTATGATTTTGCGTCGGGAGTTACTGGCGGCAGCGAGATTCGAAGACGTAGGCCGCAGAAGAGCGTCGCCTTGGCCAATGCAGTTATCGGCCGACTCTTTGGCATTAAAGGAGCGGTGCAACGATATTCAATTGGAATGTTTTTCACTTTACACGAGCTTACTGGCACTAGTGGGACTCAAGGATACTCGCACGCAATGCCACTGGTCAAGAAACTCCTTTGTTGCGGTGTAATTTCAAAGACAAAAGCGATCATTTTCATTCAATCTCTCCTTTGCAAAATTTGATGACGTAACGTGGGGATCGCAGTACACCCCAATGACGATATTTGAATGGGGTTCATAGATTGGACCCGAGCATTGCGTGGGCACTCGATTTGGGCTCGTGATAATTGATAACTCGAGAAGCTTTCGGGTAGTGGCCCGTGTTCAATCGCTGCAACGACGACAATAGCCGAGCCATAACAATGTCTGGAACTCAGCGCGTGTCCTGTGCTTTGCCAACCCCAGCGCGTGGCTATGATCAACATTGGCGGCATATGATCGGCTCCGGATCAGATGGCCGTTTGTTCTGGCTGCGAGTTGAGGGCGTGAACGGTGCTCGTTCCTCTTTAATTTTTTTTTCTGGGACTTCTATTGCGTGGGGTGAAAAACGAACGCGTGTTTCATAAGTCATTAACGTCAGGGATCCGTTCTAAGCGGTATTTGTGCAAAGTAAAAAAATTGTTGCATAGCCCCTTTAAGTATAAACGTTTATTCTGACTTCTCTTCCACTTGGAACTGGCAAACTATACTTCGTTTCACCTTATGTGCGAGCGAAGGCAAAGCTGGAAGCGCGAGCACGAAAGCTCCGTGCGTTCAGGCTTTGCTCGAGCGCGCGAGCTGGGGAGAAACGCAAAAAGCGCTGGTCTCGTGCTTCTAGCTTTGGCTTCGTTCGCAGATAAGGTGAAACAAAGTATAATGCAAATTCTCGGCGTTTTTTGTTTCCAGGCCTGTTAGTGGGCGGCAACATATACCAGCGGACAAAGCATGCCATATATTATGCTTAGCTACGTGGGCACGTGGGGGGATTGGTGGCCGAGATTCCAAATTCGAACGTGGTAGCGTGCGCACGTGGAATGAATCGCTCCGCTGTGATCTTGATGATGGCGGCTCCAAGCCGCGGTGATGCCGTATGCGGCGATGTTCCAAATGACTACGCAGTGAAACTGCCTACTCTGCCTACAGGAGAAGAAATGGAATGCAGCCTTGTGCTGCATGCTGATACCCGGGGCGGCCGTACCGTGCTGAAGACTTCGTAGGGCCTCTGAACCGGGTGGGAGTTCGAGAAGACGTAGCAGGACTTGGCGCGTTTCAAATGGGGCACGTCTGGCTGCTGAAGCTGCACACCACCTCCGCCAAAGAGAGGCTTCTGCGAGAGGGGACCATGCTGGTGAAGGGGAGGCCATGCCTGGTCATTGATCCAGAAAAACAAGAGCTGAAGGTAAAAGTCCACTGGGTGGCATTCGACGTTTCTGCAGACGCCCTTCGACGGACCTTCGAGCCGTACGGGGAGGTCAAGGATGTCACCCGCCAGAAGTGGAGAACCGAGGGCCTGGCAGACGTGGATTCCACTACTGTCATCGATCGCATTGTGCTCCGTGGAGACTTAACCCCGGAGTTCCTGCCGCATCAGCTCCGCCTTTACGGAGGCACGCTGCTGCATGGTTGTTGTCCCCGGACGCGCACCGGTGTGCCTCCGCTGTCGACGCACGGGACACATACGGCGCGACTGTAAAGTGCCAAGGTGCGATTAGTGTCGAGCCTTCGGGCATGAAGCCTCGGATTGCGTACGGTCGTACGCTCGAGCTGCTGCCAGCAAGGCCATCGACAGCCAGGACAGAAACCTCGTAATGGATGAGGAAGAGGCCGAGGCGGCGGCGACTCCAACCGCGAGGATTTCTTCGCTAGACCCTCAGGCGTCCGGTGAGCAGCAACGCGCGCCATTAGCGATGCCAGAAGGCCAGGTCATCGTCGTAGCATTGACGGGAGAAAGCACTGTTGGTGAAAGTGAGCAAAATGCGAAGACCGCCAGGGAGACGACACCGACTGCAAAGGACGCGACTAACGCACTGGACGCCGGAGATGAAACAGCAATGGACTTCGCGGCTGAGGTGGTCAAGCGGCGGCTCAGCAACACGGAGGAGGGAACCGACCAGTCGCTCCAGCAGACTGAGAGTCCCTGGTTGGTAGTGACGAGCAAGAGGGGACAACGCGCTGGCCGCAGCCGTTCTTCGTCTCTTCCCAGGTAGAGCGAGAGCAGTACACTTCCGGTTAAAACATGGTTGGACGAAAAGTGCAGATTTGTTCCCTGGACTGTGAAATATATCTTGCGCAAAATGCGGTATGATGATGTAGATGCTCGACCAGTGTGTCACTATTTTACTCAGGGCATTATTCAGATTAGCGAAGTGTATAAGGTTTTGGTAGATGGGCCTGATTGGTTGCCAATCCTATAGACAGACTGGTCACATTAAGTTCATGTTAATCAATCTGCGTCAGTCGTAATTAAGCTTGCCCTTTTTTATAGGTGTTTCTGAAAGTGTATTTTTTGTGAATGAATAATGCCTGGCAATAAAAAAAAAAGAATCGGTGGCCAAGTGGGCTAGCGCACACCAGCTCGGAGCACGTGGAGCGAAAGCTCGCGCTGCAGATCCCAGGATCCTGGGTTCAATCCCCACCCCTGCCCGTTTCGATCTAGGTGAACATCGTACCGGCGTGCGGTCGTGTATCACTACGGCGTGGTGCACGTTAAAGACCCCAGGCTAGCGGTTGTACTGCACTTTCAAAATTGCTTATCTACAGCTGGGAGACTTGTCGCCCGTCGAGGCAGACCAACTTCTAGGCTGTATAAAAATACACAGAACCCAACGTTTTTACGCGGGCACGTGCGAGCTGCACTAAGTGGCAGACCTCCGCGATGTATCGGAGTCGTCAATCCAAAGGCAGCTGAAGGCAAGGCTATTAAGCGTGTAATTCTTAACCGGTGTCTTTTAAAAGAATATCAACATAGTAAATATTCACGTATAATCAAAAAGAGAAAGCTGACGTGCGCTACCCTGTAAAACGCTTACCACAGGGAGTCCAATAAGCTACGCGAGCTGGGGCTCTATTCTCAACACTTGGCGAAAAAGCCGGCGAGGAATTCGACCGCCGTGATTGGACGACGCCTACGTCAAACGCCGCGCCGGCCAATCACGGCCGCCGGATTCCTCGACGACTTTTTCGCTATGTGTCCAGATGAGAGCCCCAGGTAAACAGGGAGCTTTCAAAATATTACATTCCAGCTCTATCCTTCCTAACGCCTCGCTTCTGCGTCCAACACGGGTATATTACTTTTGTCGATTGGAGAAAATATAACCTCCGTCAATGCGTAAATATTGCAAATGTTTGAGCTAGAGCTCCGAGAAATGGCACTGCGAACAGAGACATACGAAGAGTGTCGTCTGCTCTCGTCGTATTCTTTCGTCGTCTGCTTCTGCACGGACGCTAAACTGACTTCGGAACCGGTGCAACTTTCTGAGGAACTGGGTCTGAACTCGTTCAGAACTGGAATGCATCGCACGCGCCTGTGCAGTGGCCGTGCAAAAAGAGTACCTGCACTGCTAAGCTAGTTCAGCCAGTTCAGGCTAATCTAAAAGACCTAATATTTGAGATACCCCCAGTGACAATAATTAAATTCGGTTCACAAAGTGGACACGAGCACTGCTTGATCATTCGATTTGACCTCTTGTCAATCAATGCCACATGCATTCCAGATAACAGGAATATTAGTTACGGGCCCTTCCCACCACCGGAAATGACGTCGGTTTTAATTGTTGTAGTTGTAGTTGTCTTTGATGTTGTACTCGACGTAGCAGGGCGTTGGGTTTCCGTCATAGCTGTTGTCAAATTTGAAAAACAAAATCGCCTGCCTCTGGCGGGAATCGAACCTGAGTCCGTTGTGTGCGAAGCGGACGCGTTAACACAGAGCTACGCAACTTCTTTTCTTTATTGCCTGACTTTGGCACGGGTGCCAAACACATAACTAAAACAACGAAATGCTAAAAACAAAAGCCACAGTGGTTAATGTAAACAATCAAAAATCTTTGATGGTCGCTAGCTCCTCGAGAAGTGGCAGAAAGTCACGAGGGGGCTGCTGTACCTTAAAACATTTTATTAAGAAAACAAAGAAACAACAACATAATTTCTAATAATTACATAAATGCAGAACGCACGTCGACGTCCGCGTGTCTTTCCGCCATGCGACCTCGACACAAAATATGGAGACCGACAAGCATAACCATGGCATAGGGCACAAAGCTTCTCTATTCTCTGTTCCTACTGCATTTGACATGATAGTGGAGCGATGGGGTTATTTCTTTTAATATATTCAAGCAGAAACACTTATTCCCCGCGAACAATGAGGCCCACGGTTCGTAAAACGAGAAGTAATTTTGTTTTATTAAATGGCCAGGAAATACATATTTTGGCTGGGATAAATGAATTTACATTAAGAGTTTACTAATCGCATAGTGTTTAGTGGGCTAAAGGAAAGAAAGTGGGAATTAAACATTTTGGTATTCAGTACGAACATTTAAAAATATAGCAGACTCGTACCTTCTTTCCTTTGAATGTTCTGCGCCTTCCGACCAGTGATACTGTAACGAATAAAGGCGACGAGACAATCAATATTGAACTGAAAATAAAAAACTCAATGGGCGAAAAACAAAATCATGAACGAGCGTCGATACAGCAGAAAAGCAGGGCGGCAATATGGCGGCGTAGCAGCTAGCGAGAGCGAGACTGACTCGACAAAGTCCCGCGCAGCTCCTTATCTAGCGTGCGTAAGCAGCTCGAACATTCGGCCCAGAAGGTTCGAGCGTCGAGCGTTCGGGTTGAGAATGAACAGGCACTTTCGAGAACAAGAAAGTAGGACGAAATGATAAAAGTGGCGTCCCGAGTAAGAATAAAATTGAGCCTTCTAAAGTCCGCGGCCAAGCGTTACTGCCCAGCCCAGGGCGCGGCAATACATTCGCGAAGCACGAAGCACGTCAGCCGACTTCGGGCCACAAATTGAACACGAGCACTGCGTCACTCGGACGTATGCGCTCGTTAACAATGAATCCGTCGATACATATTTGAATTTGCCTTCGTGGTCAATAGGTGACCGGCGTTTGACAACTTCCGGTTCCTTAGGAAATTTTGTTTCACTAGTGGCGCAAGCGACGACAATGAGCTGCAAGCCTGTGCAAGCATAATTATGAAACCTCCAGACTGTAGTTTTCAGAACCATACTTAGACAGCCTTGCAGATGATCGTCATCGTTTGTCAAAAGCTTAACAAAAATTCCTAAGGAACCGGAAGTGGCCAAACGCCGCTCACCTATTAGTTCCATGGTCACACTTATCATCACTTGCGAATGACAAGTTCCATGGTGTGCTTAAAAAGTACGGTGGAAGCTTGGAGTCATCGTCCCGGTGCCCAAGCACGTCAGGACCAAATTATTTTTCATTTCGCTTTTGAGGAGGAAGAAGTTAAAAACGATTACAACTAAAAATGCAAATAATAAAGTAACTTTACCCTATTTCTGCAGTTGTGTGCAGCAAAAGCAAAGGCATATGCGCATGCAAATGGCATTCAGATTTGCTTTTCGTTCTCGAGTGCTCGTGAAAGAGAAGGAAATCTGAAAGCCACGCGCTCTCGCCTGTGCTTTTGACATTGCTGCACGCAACTCATAAGATGGAGCATAAGCATGAATATATGCATACACCTTTGCAAGTGGGATCCCGGTTTAACCTCGAACTGCGCGCTCAGGTGAGACGGACGTACTCTCCAGCCAGGTCGTTCACTGCTTGTTGTACAATGTTGCTAAGTAATTTTTATTGTCTTTGGAAACGTTTGTAGCACGTGCTACGTGGCTATTTTCATCCCAGTTAAAACGAAAAGGAGTAGATAAACGCTTCCGAAGAATGCATCAACGGTACATTAGATAACAATAAAATTGCTCTGGCCTTCTTCCTAGATTTATCGAAAGATTGCGACACCATCGATCGGGTTACTTTTAGAAAAACTTGAAAGAATTGGCTTTAGAGGACCATTTTATGATTTTTCCATGACTACCTCACCGAGAGATTTCAATTGGTGTAAATAGCAAATTGTGTAAGTGATAAAACTCGGTTTCAGTGCGGTGTACCTCAAGGGAGCACTTTGGGCCCGTTGCTGTTTAATATTTACATAAAGGAGTTAAGTCTTTTACCGCTACAGTCTAGAATCTTTTTATGTGCAGACGATACGGTTCTACTTTTACCATATGACATATACGAAAACGCAATTCCAATATTTCAAAAGGACGTGGACATGTTAATGCAGTGGTTTTCTGACAATATTATTTCAGTAAATAACAACAAAACAAAACTTATGTGTTTCCGTAATCCCCATAAACAGGTGAAGCTTACGGCAGGCATTTATTAAAATTCAGGGCAACGCAACTCTAGCAAAAGTATAGCACTTCCATACGAAGTCTGTAAAGTACATAGGCATATTTTTTGACGAACATATTTTACGGAACCATCACATAGAATTTATTAAAAAAAGGCTTCGCGTAGTATCAGCGTATCTTTACCGGTTAAAGGAGCGATGCAACAATTTTTGTACTTTGCGCAAATACCACTTAGCACAGATCCCTGACGTTAATGACCTATAAAACACGCGTTCGTTTTTCACCCCTCGCAATAGAAGTCCCAGAAAAAAATTAAAGAAAAACGAGCAGCGTTCACCCCCTCAACTCGCAGCTAGAACAAGCGGCCGCGCGATCTGGAGCCGATTATATGCCGCCAATGTTGATCATAGCCACGCGCTGGGGTTGGCAAAGCACAGGTCACGCGCTGAGTTCCAGACATTGTTATGGCTCGGCTATTGTCGTCGTTGCAGCGATTGGACACGGGCCACTACCCGAATGCTTCTCGAGCTAGTAATTATCACGAGCCCAAATCGAGTGCCCACGCAATGCTCGGATCCAATCTTTGAACAGCATTCAAATATCGTCATATGGGTGTACTGCGATCCGCGAGTTACGTCATCAAATTTTGCAAAGGAGAGATTGAATGAAAATGATCGCTTTTGGGCTTGAAATTACACCGCAGCAAAGGAGTTTCTTGGCCAGTGGCGTTGCGTGCGAGTATCCTTGAGTCCCACTGGTGCCAGTAAGCTCGTGTAAAGTGAAAAACAATCCAATCGAATATCGTTGCACCGCTCCTTTAAAGAGCGTTTGTGGTATAAATGTTCTTAAAACTGTTTTTATGGCCTTAGGAGAGTCCATCTTGCGATACAGTACAGTGAAACCCGTTTAGAACGAACCCACGTAAAACGAATTATTGTCGATATCGAACTCACGAAAAATTTAATTAAAAAATGCATGTAAAAAGTACTTTTTATAACAAACAACAAATTCGCTATATCGAACTTTTCCCCCCGGGAAGGCCTCCCAAAACGCGCAAAAATTGTGTTCTAGCCTGCCCACCTCCCCCGAAAGAAGAAGTGGGAAAGAAAAAAAGTTTGAAAGCTCAAGTTGCGAACAAAACTGAGCGAAGAGAAGCGATTCAGGAGGGGGATAAAGCTAAAAACTACACTCTGCACGTACGCAAAAAAAAAAAAAAAAAAACTTTTCATCCCAAAACGGTTGTTTACGGAGAGAAGCGATTCAAAAGGGGAGATAAGCTCAAAGAACAAATTCTGCACGCATGAAAAAAGAGAGAAAAACTTTCCAGCGCGTTGTTACAAGGCGGAAGCGAAGAGATGAGAAAGGAAGAGAAGCTCTCGCCTTAACGAAGGCATCGTGGAAGTGCGTTGTAAATAGTTTTTGCTATATCGAATAACTTGCTATATCGAACTGATCGTAGCGTTTCCTGCTGTTCGTTATAAACGGGTTTGACTGTATTACTGTTTTCGGTCAATGTGCAGGAAATAAAAAAAAACTAGGAATAGATAGACTACTTAAACAGATTGCGAGACACGTTGCGTACGGAACCAGATATGATCACCTAGTAATAGATATGAAAATGAATGAACTAAATATAATGCCTTTCTCTAAACTGTATGAATATGTAATATTAGCACGGCATTACTACGATAAGAGCTCAAAAATTGAGGTCAAAAAGAGAAATCTGAGATGCACTGAAAGGTACGTAATACCAGTGGCGTCACGAGGGTCAGCGGCACCCGGCGCGGCAGCCCGCCGCGAACCCCCCCCCCCCCCCCCCCCCCCACTCTTGTGTGGCTCGCCGCGATCCCCCCCCCCCCTCCCCACCGTTCTCGTGGGCCGCCGCGACACCCCCCTGAGCGCTGCACCCGGGGCGGCCCGCCCCCCCCCCCCCTCCCCGGCCCCCCGCCCGCCCCTTGTGACGCCACTGCGTAATACCCAGAATATTTACGAACTACGGAAAGAGAATAAAACGGCATTATATTCCTTCCCTTTTTAATAAATTACCCGATAATTTGATTAGTATATCATTCATGCGAACGGCAAAGAAAGCTCTTAGAAAGTGGTGTCTAGAGTGTAAAACCTGATTTCCTTGTTGTTTAGTGTGTTTTTTCCTGAGTCATTTCTGTGTTATGCGATGTTGATGTTCAATTGTTTTCTATTATGGTATGTTTCACGTGAGGTCGTACGGTGTTTAGAATTTGTTAGTATTTCAGTGTTCAGCGATTTGTTTGATTTTGATATGGAGAGTAGTTTCATTTACATGGCGCAAATATTGCTGTGTTTTACAATTCTGTTGAATTTATTTATAATGTTACTTGTAATACTGTGTTCTATTCCTTTTATTTGTAAATATTTTTGTCTGCCTGGTCCCACGCACAAGCAATCTTCTTTGCTTTTGTGGGCCAGTTACTGTAAGTGTTTTTTTCAAAGGAATAAAAAAAAAAAAAAACATTATTATTAAAACGGGAGGGACGTCTGGAGCCGCAATACCGTTGCATCAACGATGACTGCGCTTGAGGCAGTGCTGGCTTCCACGACGTGCTGGGATAGAGGCTGCGATCATTATAAAGTCAGCTCCAACCCTTAAATGCGCCCCATTCTACAATATTTTATGCTAGGATTGTATGTGGATACCTCCCCTGCGTTCCGAAACAGTAAGTGCGTCGCTAACGCTGGCCATCGGCGATTCAGCAGACGCTGCCATCTTGTCCGTGCCCACCTCAACATGGCGGAAATGTTACGCGGCGCAGCATCGCTCACAATGGCAGGCGCACAGCAGCCTTTCTTGCAAACGTGTATATCGAAATGTAAGTACAAACGCATTACATTTGCGCATAAAATTAAAAATTAGGCAAAATTACGTGTTGTAAAAAGTTGACTTATATCATTAAACTAAAGAAGCGCTAGTGCTAACTAATGAGGAAAATGTAATAGACGTTTGCTTCCGTTTAGAGACTAAACGGCTGTCGCTGAGCGTAGGGAGTTTATTGTTGTTTGATAAAAAAGAGCAGATGAGGAGGGCATGTCCCCCCGCATATATCATTCTCTACTGTGGAACAAAAGAATGTCCGGAGGCCGGAGGCACACGCCACTGCTGACTAGGCTGATACCCGAGCATACATAAATGTAAATCTGTGTGCCCTGGAGCTTAAAAGGGCACAGAACCGAAACTTGAAATATCCCTGGAACAGTTCGGGTGAAATATATCTGCAGCGACAATACTGAAGCCTCGCATGCCACCATCACTAACACATGCGAGTAGTCACTCAGTGGCTGGCATACTTGGGCATTGATGAAGCAAGGAAGATCGTCAATGAGTGGATTAGAAATGGGGATTCAAATGGGACTGTCTTTACATTCTTCACAATCGCTGTATGACCATGTCCGTAAATGATAATCACAGGCTTGTATTTTCAGCGGATGGCTATATTTTTCGTTTGAACCGACGGATTCTGGCGAGCGCTTCAAAATCAGCAATCGAGGCGAAGCGATGCGTCTTCGGATATTTCCCGTGACGTCGTGCTCGCAACGTCACGGGCCCATACACGGCCAAGGGTACTGTGATTACGATCGTCGTCACAAAGTGCAGCCAGCTTTATCGTCCACGCGTAACAATCCCGCCAAGTGGGAATACCCGAGGTATGGTGTACCAGAACTGAGGGGTGTGCCGAGCGCCGCTCGTATTCGGGCGACTCCTTCGGACATGCCGCGCCGTGGCGCTGCTCCTGATGGGCCCGTGACGTGAGGCATTCCAAGTACCAGGTAATATTGGAAAATCGTTTTATTCGCTTGAAAATTGCTTTTCTCGCGTTTATGGACGAAAGACCGGTGTTTGTGAGCTGCTGTCATAAAATAAACCACCCACATCTAAAAAAATAAATAGTCGCTAAACTTTCACCTCCGTACCACTCTAATGATGCGTGCATACATTGATCGACATTGACGAAATCATTTTGTTGGCAATGATTCGCAGATATTGCGACTTATACTTCGTTTTACTTTAAGTAATATTGCAGCCGACACCTTTGTGCGGCGTTCATCACTGACTAAACCACTCACACCCAGTGAATGCACCGCGATACGGCGAATGTTTGGTACTGGATTGGTTTTGTCGGTGATGCATAACCACAAAAACAACGAGAGTCGTTACCATGCACTTTTTGCGCGCTGATTGATTGGCTCGCTATCGGGTTGTTGAGTTGCCTGCGGTTGTACTTAAACTGAAAGTAAGTATAGTCCTTTGCATTAAAGTCCCTAGATAAGAGCTGCCTATACTTCATTTCAGCTTCGGTCCGAGCGCGGCCGATGTAATGAGCCGAAGGGCCAATCAAACAGCGAAGAGGCACAACGTAATGGCGTGCTCTTTGCAGTTGATAGGATCAGCGGGTATTCGCCGCCTCTGTGCGTGCTCGTACGCCGGCTAGTCCTATCAAGCGCAGAGAGCACGCCATGACGTTGCGTTTTTTGCGCTGTTTGATTGGCACTTCGGCTGATAACATCGGCCGCGCTCGGACGGAAGGTGAAACGAAGTATAGATGAAGCGACCTTCTTTGAAGCGCCGACTGCGTGACGGTGCAGCTTTTAGGAAGCGAATGGCGGTGCACAGCCGATGTTTGAATTGAGTGCCGCCATTTTGTTCCAGCGGAATGTGCTTTGTCATTTGTATTGGTTGTCGTTACCTGTGAAAGAGATATCAAGTGATATCTCTTTTACAAAACGCTGAGTCACTGAGCCGTGGACGCATGCGCAGCGTTCGGTATACCGCAGAACAGATCAACAGCGCATGCTCAGATGTCGTTCCACAGCCCAGCAGACAAAGATGGCAGCGCGCAGAAGGCGATTTTTGGGAAGGTCTATAGAAGGCTTTTGGTTGTCTATTCAGTTTAGTATACTTACCGAATATTTGCATAACTTTACTATTACAAAGTGTGCGTTGAAAAATATTAGACATTTAGCAGTGTGGACATAAGAAGTTTTCTCGTAATTTCCATTCGAAACGGTGTTTTTAGTCCCTCCAAAAATGTCCACGAATTTCGCATCTGTTGCCGAAAGAGGCTTACAATGGGAGAACAATCGATATGAAGTTCGAAATATTATTTCATCAAGACTGTTTTCGATCTGCCATTGCTGACACCGCGGCCGGCTGCAGGTTAGACCCGAATATGTGTAATATTTTTTTTTCGTTTATGACATGTAGGATTTTCACTTTGTGAGAAAAAAGTTGAGTCGTTGTTCGAAGAATAGGTTAGTTTGACTGATGTCAAAATATCAAACACGGCAAAGATTTCATGTTTTGAAGTCGGAGACAATGAGTTGGAGAAAGATCTTAGTATTTTTTTATTCAAATATTTTTGCATCCTCAACTTAATATAATATATATCTGTAACATTTAAGGTTACTACATCTTTTTCAAATGTTAAGGATGGCGATTCTACTCAGGGCCTTTCTTGTAATTTCAAGTCTGACTTATGGTATGCGCCTACTGCCTCTTTAACTATGAATGCTTAAAGGCTTTCAACTGCTTACGAATATTACCCATTGGGTGACGGTATGCAAGCGGCGATGTGTAGGGCCACTTTTATATCATCGGCACACACGAAAAAAGTTCTAACTAGATAGAAAGGATTCGGGCATCAAATATTGTTTAATTTAATGAAATTTTGATTTATTTTACCCCACAAATATTTGTTTAAATTTAGTGAAATGCTGTATACTGCAACGTTGTACTTTTTTGCAGAAACAATTAGGGGTTATCTTGTTTTTTCTATATTTGGACGTGCTGAATTTCCCTTTAAAAAATTAGAGTGAAACACTTTTGGTTGTGTACTGGACTCAGTTGATCATAAATATTTTTTCTTGTATTTAGAGGACTGTGAATTGTTGTAAAGACACAATTTCAAATAATATATCGCACTAGCAACAAAAAATAAGTTTACATCGCGTTAACTTTCAGTCATTTCTTCCACCTTACTGAACGTTGGGTGGCAGATAATTTTAAATAGAAGATAACCTAGATTGTATCTCGTGTCTTGATTTTATTTAAAATCTTAATTAGAAGCGTAAGTCTGGCTACACTCCGCCAAGCGCCGAGGAAAAGCACCAAACAACGTATCTTATGAGTGTAGCCCTCCAAGGTGGAAAACAAAATCTTTTTTTAAAGCACGCCCATGCTAGAGTAAAGCGAACGGAACAGTGAACGACCTTCCAATAAATATTTGTAGAATATCGTTGGTGCTAGATGACTTAAATACATTTATATTCCTTCAAATTATAATCTAGTTCTGCAGTCTTGCAAAATACGCTGGCACTTCTGTGCTTTGCAAAAAAGTTCCCGCCCCGATGAAAATGTTTTTTTTTTTCAATAGATGCACTGACTTCTTGTTCTTTCAGGAACATTCATGAATGCAAATCCTAATGTGGACGCTAGAAATCACAATGAAATTCAAAGCAAGGAAAGAAAAAGTAAGCAATTCCTTTAACTGAAGCAGTTTACTAGATGCGTGATGTCTGTTTAAACGGGCTGAAAAGCAATTCAGTTGCGGTTGACTGGGTAGATGCAATAATAAAACACGGGAAGCAGGAACACGAGAAAAACGTTGTGTAACAATGCAGTAAAAATTACGAAAGCTCATGCTTTAGCATATCGTTTAAAGCTTGGCACGCGGATACCTCCATTCTTTTACAATGCTACAGAAAAAATGTCTCTGATTACAACACCCTGAGGTATACGTTCTGTGGTCTCAAGTCGAAACTCCTCGACTGTCTAATGCGTAACTAAATATAGGTCTTGAAGGTTAAACATTAACCTAATAAGGTCATGAAATATGATAACGTAGAGAAAGATTGATTGCTGCAGTAACCACAGACGCGTGGATATGGTTTTGAAACAATGCCAATCATTGTTAATTTTATTTTGCCACTCAATTTAATGCAGAGTGAAGAGTAAAAAGGTTTCAGTCTTGAGAAGTATATTAAGAAGCGCCAAAGTGAGATTTCTTACTGCAACGGTCGCTGTTGGCAGGGTGCTGTGGGGCGTCATGGTGAGGAGAATATTAACTAGTATATTACTGAAGGATTTTAACAGCAAATAGTTATTGTATTAGTATCTGTCTTCTACACGGACACCTTTTGAGATTGAATGGTTTTTAACACGTGAGAAAATATTTTTTTGTATTCCGCAGACTGTTCTGAGCCAGTTTATGCAGAGGTTATTTGACTCAATTAAACTAAGTTCAGGCTGCTTATGAGCAGAAGTTTAAAATCATAAATTTTCCACGGTGTTTGTACTAAAGAGGTAAAGGTACAATCATTTACTAGAACTTACATTTAACATTGTTTGAGAAACATGAGATCTCAAATATTAGGTGAATACCTTACAAGACCGGTGTTCCTCAATCCCAATGAAACTATTTTTAACCGCCCTTGTGAAGCAATGCAGACCCAACTAAACGGCCGCTTGCAAGGAATATTTTGCGTACCTAAATGTTCACAAAATGTAGGGCTCCACCATAAAAAAAACAAAAAAAAAACATTTGCGTTTCATAATTGATTTGGATCTCTGGCCAAGAATTACCAGCTTGCTCCTTTCGTCACTTTCTTTCAATGGTAGCACACAAATGAAAATCATACGAGGAAAATATTTGTTACTGAAACAATGAAACACAAGAAGTGGTCTTTATGAGCACGTATGAATAAAAAAATCAACATATTCAGCGTGTCTCCCCCCTCCCCGCCCCCATTTCCCCCCAAAATGTTTTTTACAGCGGAGCTGTTAAGGGCTAGGTTCCCCAGGATCGTGAACGGGTATGTCGACACAAACCTGCCTGGACAGCTACCGCCATCTATAAGGGACGGCGGCAAGCACACAACCAGTATGGTTTCCGCCGTCGCTCGTAGATGGCGGCAACCTTTCCAGCTATCATGGAAGAATGGATAGTTGGGTGCGTTGGTGGTAATTCCTCGTAGGAAACAGCGCGAAAAACAGACGACGGCGAAGAAGAAGCACACAGTGTATCGAGTACAGCTCCACTACCATTTTTTTATTGACAGGGAAAAGGAAGTCAGAGAAATTAGCCGGGAGTCATCTCCTGACTGGCTACTCTGAGTAGGGAGGGGGAATGAGAGATACGACAGTTAAAGAAAGAAATAAAGTATCACACACACACAAAAACAAATAGTAGGAAGATTAGAGCTTGTGCAGTTTTAAAGTCTCTTGTCCAGGCCTGTCTCTGAGAGGAACCTGACGAGGGCGTTTGTGGCTCTTGCGGCAAAAGCCTAATTTTCCCAGGGACCTAGTATCATTTTCATTGTGAGGGAAGTTCCAGGAGATAAGTTGAGCGTGCCATTGAAGTCGTTCATCTTCGTAGTTAGGGCACTCTGTCATTATATGTTTTAAATCCTCAGTAATGCCACATCTGGTGCAATTTGGAAAGTCGATTGCCTAATGCAAAATAAGAAACGTTTCGTATACGCAACTTTCAGGCGTATCCTATGAAGCACAGCCTCACGTCACCGTTTAAGACCTGGAGGTGCTCGGAATGTTAAGTGTGGGTCAATGATTCTTAGCGATGTACTCTTGTCAGCGGCATCTTCCCAGAGAAGTGCGGCGGTTCTTTTTCCGAGAGTGTTCACCACGCTTCTGATGTCAGTCCTGGTAAATGGCGCTTGCATTAGCTGAGTGGATGTTTGGGCTCGGTTTGCAACAGCATCAGCCATTTCGTTGCCCGGAATTCCACAATGGCTGGGTATCCACTGAAAGCCCATCGAGTGGCCTTGACACACTCCGTCGTAATGGAGTTGAAGTATTTGTAATAGCAGTTGCTTATAAGGGCTGTTCTTGCTTGGGCAGTCGAGGGACTGCAGCGATGACTTCGAGTCTGTTATTATCGTCCAGGAACGAGGAGGCGTTGGAATAATAAATCTTAACGCTTCACGAATTGCTACAAATTCAGCAGCTGTTGAAGACATTCAATGTGAAAGCTTATAACCATTTGTATGGGTGAGTGCGGGAATTACAAAGCCAATAGAGGAGCTAGTATGAGTCGTGGATGCATCCGTGTAGATGTGACAGAAGGAGGAATGTCGTGTTTACAACACAGACAGAGAAAACTGCCGCAAGGCGACTGCAGGAAAAGCTGACTTTTTCGCTATTCCCGGGATAGTTGTATACACCTGTAGTGGGAAGAGGAACCATGGGGGCGTGGTAGGTAGCATATATTCTTGAAACGTAGTCGGTATGCTGTCAGTATGGTCTAGCATCTGCTGTCCAATACGGCTGTAAAACACCTTTGTGGTAAGTCAGCCAGGTGATGAGCGCGATGTTTTGTTAAGTGTCGAATATGATTCCGAACAGTCCCCTGGGTACGAATGACTATTATTCGAAGGCAGTGAGATTCGGCAATGGTGTCAATGGTGGATGTAGATTTAGGGACTCCGAGACATACTCTGAGTGCTTGTGCTTGAATAGATTGGAGTTTTTTCAGGTTGGTAGGACTAAGTCCATGCATGACAGGAAGGCTGTAGCGAAGAGCTCCAACAAATAAGGCGTTGTATAAACGAAGGAGGGCCGCTGTTGAAGCACCCCAAGTTGTGCCGCTTATAAAGCGTCCTAAGGTAATAAACGCAGAGAGTCTGTTTTTGAGATGTGAGAAATGGGAGCTCCACGTTAACCCTTTGTCGATATAAACTCCAAGACATTTGTGAGCTGGAACGTATGGAATAGTAGTACCGTCAATTGATAAAAG